>CM062822.1:38912567-38960067 GCA_031772345.1 Himalopsyche anomala | reverse complement strand
TTCAAATTAATGTGCATATTATTTCTTCCGAAAAAGAATGATTTCAAAACACATGAAAAACGCACTTAACATTGTCAAACAGTGACGATAATTTTACCAAAAATGTAAAAAAAATATTAAGTTTTTTTACGCCGTGGTTTTTCCTTAATTTTCCTTTACTTTTTTATGCATTTTAGGGTATAGTTTAACTCACTTTTTAAAAGTTATGTGGATTTTATAATTTATAGAACGTATCTCCACTTTTTCTGTGGAAGTCAAGTTTTTTTATGCGATTTTGGGTATATTTTACCTCGCTGTTTCAAAATTATGCGATTTTAAAATTCATGGAACGCATCCCCACTTTTTGTATGGATGTCTAGTCTTTTTTTATGCGACATTTTTTGGAACACAACTACCGCATAAAAAGAGGATTGCCTGTTGCCATTCGAATGTTAACCAAATCATTTTTTTACGCGATACAATGGCTACAGAAAGAGGCGTATATAAAACAAAATCGCGTAAAAAACCCCACTTTGATATAATTTGATAAAATGTTTCCGAAAATCAAAATATCTCGTAAAAAAGTATCAAAAATGTATGAAAAAACAAAAGTTGGTCTACAAATTATTGGATTTTTTTAATTTCTTCATTGATTATAAAAAATAAATGAGAAACAGATACATATAATATGTATACATGCATAATTGTATTCACTTATGGGAGTTATTCGCTGCAGTAACTGTCGGTTACGAAATATAATTGAAATACAATATTTGTACGTCTGGAGTGCATTTATTTGACATGTAACTCTCGGTGGTAAAATTTATGACCGAGAAACGTGCTTTTCAACGAATTTATAAATGAATTGTATTTAAACATTAAGTAACATCACGTTAAGGGCAGTGTCATCATTTTTTTAAGCGCAGGGTAACCATATCTTGTTTAAAAAAACATGTCGTAACAACAAGTGAATCGCGTAAAAAAATGATCGGTGCTTTTATTCACGTTCTATCAAACGAATGTATGCTGCAAATACTGAATTAGTATCTAAACTCAGCTTTTGAGTAAGAAAAATGTAGAATCTGTGAAAAAAAACTTGCAAAAAGTTTTTTTTCAACGATTTATTGAATTAGTACAGGATTGAGTCAATAACACACCGGTTTATTTGATTTTGTGCACTTCAAGGTTGTGTATATTTCATATTAAGCCTAGCCCAAAGTATCTAAAAACGTTTTTTGTGCATCCTATAAAGTTGGTGTAAAGGTGTGCCCTTTTTCCTTTTCACAGTCGATACATAATAGATATCGAAAATGATAACAATTGGTATCTTGTTTTGTTTGTATTGTATTCATACAGTGACAGAAAAGTAATAAAAAATTGAGTTAGCATTTTATATGAACCAGACATAATAGTAAGTAAGTAGCAGCGGAGATAATAGTCTGCATTCTGCATTATTGCATTCACCACAACAAGACATTTGGAAAAAAATAAAAGGATTGTTTTTTTGGTTATAAACCGATCGTCAGTGGTATTTCTTATCACATGTACAGTTCGCTACCTTTATCTCCATTAGCTATCGAATATTATAATTATCGTTCATAAGTATTTTGCACTCATCTTGGCATTGCAAATCCCAAAGTTGAACGTACGTTCGTAATAAAATTCCATAATACTTCTTCACGAGTTTCATTATTTATTATAAACTTATAACTTTTACAATGAAGAAAAAAAAAAGTTCGATTTATATTAAAAGCAGTAGAAAAAAATGGCAAGAAAGTCAACTGAGTAAGCTCTGACGAACTCTACTTTAAAACATAAAAAATAGTATTCGTCGGAACTCATCCTACGGGGAATATGTCGACATCCAAAGCAATATTTGAACACCGTTAAAGCTCTCCCCAGTGGCATCCCCATTGGCAGACTGGACTTTCTTGCAAAACTAAGGGAAATCTTAGATTTACATTTTTTTGCGGAAAAAACCAAATCCCTAATTTTGTATGAGATTCCCTCCCCCAATTACACTACCCCGAACTACACTGTCCCGACTTTAGTGTAAATGGGGATTTTACTGTAGTCGTTAATAATATATTATGGATAATATTGGTTATGTTTAGTAAACGTCCGTCTCTCAGAGCTCGGAGTCAATTTGAAAGTGAAAAATTGTATAATAATAAAATTTGTTATTTTCAGATGTAAAAATTCAAGATCTAATCAGACAAGCTAAAAATACACGAGAACTGGCCTACTGTCCATATTCGTCATTCAAAGTGGGAGCTGCGCTCCTAACAGAAGGCACTAATATCATTTTCAACGGATGTAATGTGGAGAGCAATGTTTTCAGTCCATCAGTATGTGCTGAGAGGACGTCAGTTTGCAAAGGTGTAAGCGAAGGTCACCAGAAGTTTTCAGCCGTAGCAGTAGTGGCGCTCCAAGAGAAGTTTACCACCCCTTGCGGTGTGTGCAGACAGGTCTTGGCAGAGTTTGGTGGCGGCAACATGGACGTTTACATGAGTAAACCTGAAATGAAGCAAGTTTTGTGTATGAAATTGTCTGAGCTCTTGCCTTTAGCATTTGACCTCTGATTTCTTATGACCAGAGACTCATTACAACAACAAAGAATGAAGTATATCGGCTTAAAGTGAATCGTTTTAAAAATAGTCATAAAATTCTCATATCGACTGTGGAAGGAAAAAAGACGTAACCCAAATTTTACAGCAGTCGCAAAAAACCTGTTATGATGATTTTGGGTCATAGTCAAATTATGTAATATACATGCAAACTTAAAGTTTATGAATACTTGTAAATTGGTGTGACTGGTAAATTGGTAACATAATCTAATAATAATTGAATAAATTGCTTATGAATAACCTTTTTAAGTATATTTTACTGATTTCAATTTTGACTGGTCCAACTTTTTCCAAACATAAATGTAAAATTTAGATACTAATTCGGCATTTGCAGCTTGCGTCCTTTTGATAGAACGTGTATCAAGTTGTATACATTGTGAATATCAATAAAAGCTGTTCTGAAAAGCTGTGGGCTACGTCCTTCTTCCTGTATAAAGTCGATATGTTTTCATGGTTAAGAATGTTTATTCTAGAAATATCATATTTTATGCAGTCATCGAATGTTTCCTTCAATATTCAAGAGCGAAAATAGTCAGGTTTGAAAGTTTCTCACAATTTTCCAGCCTTATTCTAACAAAATTATATTCATTGTGAAATGACAAAATCAAACTGGGCTCAAATTAGCCTTCCGCTGTCAAATTGGCTGTCGCTGGTAAAAGTGAGCTCTTAAAAACACTATTATTTAAATATATCAGACGATAGCTAAGAATTAAAAAAAGAGACAATGCAATTTGTTGATATTGAAATATATATATAATAGTTGTTTCGAATGATAATATCAAAACAGGTACTAGGTATGAGAATATGTTTGAAGTGAATATCCATAGTATAATACTGAAAACAACTCTATTCAGATCTGTCAGTGATGTCATTTTATGTATATGTATTTTTAAATTTCCAAAGCTATGTATACTGATCGATTCGTTCATTAGACTGGACAATAAATAAATCATACCAAAAAAATCTTTACTTATTTATTATACTATCTAAATATTAATACTCGATAATGTTAGTCCGTATTTCTGTATTTCTGTCTGTAGGTCCAGTTTTCGATGACGTCAAGAAAGACGGTCCTCTCCCCCTCCCCAGCCCCGCTGTCGCCATTTTTGTATTCATACTAAAGACCCTTTTTTTTCAATACACTTACATATATATATATATTTGTGTAGAGATTTGAAGAAGCACGTTTGTGCCGCAAAAAATACCGCGTCCCAGGCTCGAACACAGAACTCTGGATTACCAGTCGAGCTCTCTATCAACTGAGCTAACGTCACAATTATCGGCGGCGATAAAAATACATTATATAAATCAAACATTCGAAAATGGAACGATTCAAACTGACTTCGATTGTTTGTATTCAAGATTCAAAAATGGAATATTGTGACATCTGTCAAATTATGAATGTGGTATATTTTACATAATATAGTCTCGACAGTCAAATGTTTCAAATGTTTCTCGACAGTCAAAAATTCCATGTGTGTCATATATAATATAGGCTGACTACTTAAAATTAATAATTTAGTAAGTAATGTAATGTAAGTAAGTATTAATGTAATGTAATGTAAGTATTAATATTAAAATTAATAATTTTAATATTAATACTTACATTACTTTGGAATGATATTTTTTTCCACTATGAACAGTCCAAAATCGTATTTTTTTCCAAATGTCGGTTGTGTTAATGATTCATTCACTATTCTATACAAAATACAACGATACATGCTCTCGATTTAATATTTAACATTTTTATATATCGTAAAATATAGTGCATTTTTTAAAAAAAATCATTTCTAAAAAACCGCATAACTTTGAAATCGCACAACAAAAAAAACACATAAAAACAGGATTGACTGTACTTATTTCCACATTTATTTTTCAAGACCATTGGTTCACTAACCATTAACCTTTTGGTTCATTCAATAAGTATACGTTTGATTGTTAACGCTTGTATATTTTTGATTTTTGACAATGCAAAAGAAAAACAATTCTTCCTGTTTGGGATTACTTTAGTTTATGAGATGGCAAAAAAATAAATTGCAGGGCCAAACATTTGATAGAGTGGGTCTATTTTTTCCTCAATCGGTATTAATTTGACGGCAGATTATGATGAACAATAATATTGATAATTCTGAATATTATTTTACTCGCAAATTCTCATTATATGTATCCTTAAAAACGCGTTGCATTTGAAGAAATGATTCAGTCTATATATACTTCTCTAATTTACCTTAAATGTATAGTGTATTATACAATTACAGGAAATAAAACCATTAAAGTGTGTACAAAATGTACTTTATTGAAGCGGCATAACGACGCTCAAATCGACACGATCGGTAGTATGATGTAGATACGTTAAATTAGGTTTCAATTTCTGATTTGTTTAAATTTATATAAATTAATAAAAATCACTTTTAGAGTGTTCACTGTCAATACTTGGTGGGAAGGCATTCTATTTAAGCAAAACGCAATATTCCTTACTACTTATTTCACATTTATTTGTCAAGACCAGTTGAAGCATATTTAACTGATTCTAAATATTTATCTCTTTATTTTAAAATTACCACTATAAATATTCTTAAAACATATTTCGTTTGGAGAATAATTTCAGTTTATTACTTTTGGTTCATTCAATAAATATGTTAACGCTATAGTTAACGCCTGTATATTTTTGATTTTTGACAGTGCAAACAAAAATAATTCCTGTTAAGGGTTACTTTAGCTTATGATATGACAAAAAATAAATTGAAGGTCCAAACATTTGATAGAGTGGGTCTATTTTTTTGTTGATCGGTGTTCGCTCATGCTCAATTGTACGTAGCTTGCTCGGGACTCCCGAGTCGGGAGTGAGGTCTGAAAGTTCTTTAAAAATACAGTCGATTCAATGATCACAGCAGGTGAGAAAAAATGCGTTTTAATGAAAATGAAATCACATCTTCTATCTATCTTCTAAGGGCAGGCAAACTTTTAAATTCTTTCCGAATGTTAAATGGCGAATGGAGATAACCTAAGTCCTGACTCCTAATTTCTGGGCCAGCCAATTCATAACTGGCCACGGTTACTTCGCTGCCGAGCTCTTCCGGCTTGGCCGGTTAGTAAATAGTCCTAAATGTAAATGCGGATATATGATTCAGGATGCTGATCACATCTTCTGGGAATGTCCAGACTTAAATAATGAACGGGAAAAATTGCTCAAGACGATACGACTGTCTGTCAGATCTGTCGGCTCCGTCGGTCATGCCGACTTGGTTGCATTTAAGGAAAATTATAGGGCATTTCAAGAATTCTCCGCGTCTTTTGGATAAATATGTAGTTGAGTTGAATAGATAAATTCTAATATTTTCAACTGCACTTAATTATTTATTAACTTTTAATTTCTGCACACTGTAGTGCATGCAACCAAGTCTTGAGGAATTTCTTCTCGGGACATTTCTGGCAAAATTTTGAACACGACTAACGTTGTTACGATACGGAATACACCCTATAAAAAAAGTCTGAAGCCGTAGCGGGTGGTGGTGGGTACAACGTTGAGTACCCTAGGGAAAAAATAAAAACGGAGTTTATTAATTATGTGTTATTAGATTATATACAAATATAATAATAAATATGCATTCAATTGTTCATGCCAGTAAATTTCTGACTTTTCTATAATGCAACAAAAATCTCACGTTGCTGGAAACGGGCTTACAGCTAGTCTATATATTAATAATCGATAATGTCTGTCTGTCTGTCTGAACCCGATTTCCCCTCCCCCTGCCCTGTTCATTATCCCCTGATACTCTAGACCAGGGTCTCCCAAACATGACAGCGTCATCGGCATACTCGAGGTCGCATAGTTTCCAATCGGGAGCAACGCCCACACTTCGCTCAGGCGGAGCTGACTTCCTCAGTTTGAAGTCGAAGATTACGACAAAGAGGAAAGGATGTCAGACGCAGCGTTGTCTGACCCCGGTTGGGGACGCAAACTATTTAGTTGTAATATCACTGATTCGTATGCAGCACTCGGTGTCCTCTTGCCGGCATTTAATAGTGGCGACAGTCTCTGGAAGAACTATAGTTCATATTTTTTGAATTGTATAATCTTATAAGAAACACTCTGCTATAAGGTTTTCAAATGAAAACCGTGTTAATGAAGGCGATGGTCATACGAAACAATGTGGTTCAGGATAATATAAAATTTTAAATAACTTAGACTATTCCTCTTTTGTGTTACTAACTGTAACACGTGGTTTGCCTCTTTCAGAGGCATCCTCCGACAATCTTACTTTTACAATGATTGTTTAAGTTAATTTAAGTAAGAATGATTTAAATTTAATATTCTTACGTGATAAGTAAATTATTATTAAAATACGCAGTAAATTAGAAAGAAATTAATCTGTCAAAGAACATCTGTATTTTGATTTAATAAAATTCATGATTGCAAAAGTAAGTATTTTGCAAAGATAATTAGAAAATTTCCCGCATGGTAGTAATTTGAAAAAATCTTCTCCCAATTCATTTCTGCCAGTATAAAAAAGTCTTTTGGAAATCGCACGACTCAAGATTCAAAATCGGACTTTTTTTTTCTTTGCATAAAATATTTATTTTTTTCGAATTTAAACAATCAAAACGAGGAATGGGCCGCGGGCCGTACATAGCCACGTCGTAGGCCGTATACGGCCCGCAGGCCGCGGTTTGGAAAGCCATGATGTATATGGTCACCTTAAGGCTTAAGCTATAACGAAAAGCCGTATAAAGAGAGGTATGGACGCTGTGGTTGTATTAACATTAGCTTGCTAATATTTAAATGCGAGCTGAACCGAAAACCGAAACTGAACAGATATATTTTTTTTAACGAACCCGAGTGAAAATAATGACGGTCTGGGTCTCTTCCTGCATATAACTAAAAGGTAAAAACAAATATTTTGTAAATTGTTTTACAGTAAAATACACAGACAAAATCAGATTTTAAGTTATTTGACAATGCTTGTCAGCTATCTGCTATATCAACGCAAGAATACTAAATGAACTTCCTTATTTAGTCAACGAGTGGTTTGTTAGTTTCATATCTTATAAAACCAGATTTTTTTTGCAAATTTTTGAAGTTGGCCAATAATAGTAGGTTTAACCCTAAGCATTTTTTACTAATTTTAATCAAACTACATCATTTCTTGAAATATTCATCAAAGATTTTTTGTTTTCACAGATCTATCAAGGTTTTGAAAGATCTATCAAGTTTTAAGATTTTTAAAAAAATGACCAAAGACACGTAGCTCATTCGTTTAACAACAGAAAAACGGCATTTAAGTGGAAAGTTGACTTTCACTTTAATATCTGAGGTTATTCTCTGGTTACAAAATGGTTATTGAAGAATTAGAAATGGGGAGAAATGTGGGGTTAAATATATAAGCAAATACCTTATACATTAATTATACACCTACCGCAATGTGGGGTGAATTCGGAATAAAATTTTCTTATGCTCCCAAAAAAAAATATAGTTACCGACCAATATTGATGATGATATTAAATAACATTTACGAATACACCCAATCCTCTTTTTACGTAATACATTGCACAATACAATTTTGCGCACGGTTTTTCACGGTTCATAATCAAATAACTATTAATCAGCATTTTTTCCGTAAAAATTTATCAAACAAAGGAGTATCTTTTGAAATTGAAGAGTTATTTCGATTTTCTTCATTGAATATGAATAAATGATAAGATTTTTTTTTAATTCAATAATTAACTACAATAATAAGATAAAAAAATGTCATAATTAAACATTTTGCATTTATCATCAGCACCGATAAAATGCTTAACACGATACGACTATCAGCCGATCCTTTTGACTGACAAAGTATAAGGCATTCTAATAAAAATCTGATGACTTTGAGAATACCTGTTGATTTGAATGATCAACAGGTATTTCCAAAGAGTTTTTTTCAAAAGATATTTTATTGCGGCCAAACTATTTTCATCAGAACGCAAATCAGAACCTTTACGCATCTCGACTATATTATACCATTTCATATTTTTTTCGGATTGATTGTCTACATTCTACATATCGACGCTCAATTGGTTATTAGATACACTGGATCATTTTGGTGACTAATTATTTCTGTACCTGTCAATTCACCCATACTCATCAAGTTTTCGAATTGGGTACTTGATTCTCAAATTTAAATGATCCTTGCTTAGACAATCTGTAAAATTTACAACCAATAAAAACACATCATATTTTAAGAAATATAGCTGTATCAAATGTTTTCAAATTAATATTATCTGTTGTCGAATAAATTTTAATATTGATGAAGGTACAGACAATTTCTGAATAAATATGCTTTATTATATATTTGCACCAATAATGGTTGCGGAAAAAAATATAAAAATAGTGCATCACACATCTGCACAAATTTTGGTAAAGATGCTCCAAATGGTATAATGTACAAACTAGGCGCAATTGTAGTGCACAGTTTATCTGCGAACACAATGTGTGCGCTACTTGTCAAGACGGTTATGACTTTAAAATCTGCTCGTATTGACGACCTCGTAAAAAAAACATATTTTTTCAGAAGGTTATGAAATTTATCACAGATCTTGCTTACTTGTAATTGCATATAGTAAATATTGTTTTCGTTGATTGCACATACCAAATAAGTATTTTAAACATCAATCGTAGTACTATAAATATTAGAATAATTATTTATTTTGATTCATAACCGTATTTCTTTTTGTTCTTTGACATTGAATTAGAAAATAAGCGGGAACGTAAGTTGTAGCAGTGGCGGTTCTAGGTACTGGGCTAGGTGGGCTAAGCCCGACCTGCATTTTTCACCCAAAACATTAGATGGCTGAATAAAAATGAACAGCAATTCGGCCGCTGAACAAAATAAATACATTTATAAGCGTAACTAACCTTTCCCAAATGAATATAATATCTTTGTTTTAATTTTCCTCTGTCAATATAAGACAATGTTACGTCTACCTACAATCATATTCTCGATTGTGTTTTGTATTACAATTTTAAACTGAGCCAGCATAAAAAAACAATAACCCTATAAATACTTCACAGGGAACAGGAACGTTACGTCACTGGCAACACCACTCAAGGGCTAGCGATATTAAGCCCGCAACCACAGACAATATTTGATTACACTGGGGCGCAATCAAGCACGATTAGATTTTTTTTGTATTTGTATGTACGGAAACGTCATCAATCACAAAGGATTGTGTTTCAAACTGTCATGCTTCTGTTGATCGTTGGGGGCTGATCTGATTCAGCCCATTACGCATACTTATGCATTGAAACACAACACCAATATCGTTGTATTGTATGAAAGTGACAGGTATTGACTTTCAGTGACAGCAAGTGACAGTTCTATACTGCTTTTAGTAGGTACTTGTTATTTCACTTTGAAAGAGACGAATTTAAGGATTCCCTGTTATTATTCTATTATTTCTTAGTTACATTAGCATTGATTTAATTATATAAAAATTTATGCATTGCAGTAGTGTCGTAATATTTGTTAATTTACTTGTAGATAAATGTATAAGGTGAAGTGGAAATATGCTTTTCTCTAGCCCACCCAAGATTTCAGGTCAGGAACCGCCACTGAGTTGTAGGCACACGTTCGATTTTTTTTAGATGTTCGTATCTTGATCAAAAGTAAGACAGTTGTTTACTATACAATTGTGTTTATCTTCTCAAAAATGAATTCATTTGGCTTGATACTAAATATATATATAACTCATAATATTAACTTTTAGTTCACTATCAAAACTTGGTGGAAAAGAATATACAACAAAAATATAGAATCAAAATCCTTACTTTGGCACTTCGTGGAATTCTATTTTAGACGCAATGCGAGATAAATAATGTTAAGACATTTTTATTTACAATTCTACTCTTCCCCTCTATTGTGGAATGCAAATAGTTGGCAAGCAGTGTACATATTATATAAGTAAGGCTTAATCTACGGCAAATAATCTGTCAAATCATTCACATTTCGTAAAAAAATTATTGGCACTTCTCTCAGTCACAGAAAACGTACGTGTATTAACTTTTGTAAAAAATATTTCCTTGGGGAGCAATAATTTATCAACTTTCCTATAATTTAATGATAAAAGAACCAGTTAGTCAGAAACACAGTTAGTACACTTCGAAGCGTTGAGCGGTTAACATCTCATTTCGCAGTTATTTTTGAACAAGGAACAATTTCGATTCTTCTGCACTATGGCTAACTACGACCAGAATAACATTGTCGATTTT
Source organism: Himalopsyche anomala (assembly GCA_031772345.1). Classification (NCBI taxonomy): domain Eukaryota; kingdom Metazoa; phylum Arthropoda; class Insecta; order Trichoptera; family Rhyacophilidae; genus Himalopsyche; species Himalopsyche anomala. The sequence goes on along the minus strand of CM062822.1, from coordinate 38,949,213 downwards.
GGCAGTTTGGGTATGATATTTTTCCTTTTTAAAAGTTATTTACATTTAAAATTATCCATTTTATTATAAGAGCATGGTATTTTTTTCGTGTACGTTATTAGAAATAACCAAAAAAAATGTCTGATTTTCTGCTGCAGAATTTTGGTATTTTTTAATATACAGTCAATCCTCTTTTATGCGGTTTTTTTTGTGTGGTTTTGAAGTTATGCGGCTTTTAAGTAATGCATTTTTTTAAAAAATGCACTATATTTTACGATATATAAAAATGTTAAATATTACATCGAGAGTACATATCGTTGTATTTTGGATAGAATAGAGAATGGATCATAAACACAACTGACATTTGGATCTAAAATATATATATTTTTTTAATTTGAATTTAAAATCATGTTGCATCTGCCGCTTAACAATTAATTATCGAAAAAAGAAAATTTGATCACTTATTTTATTGTTAGAAAATATCCATCGTTTTTTCAAATTGATGTGCATATTATTTCTTCTGAAAAAGAATGATTTCGAACTACATGAAAAACGCATTTAACATTGTCAAACAGTGACGATAATTTTACTAAAAATGTAAAAAAAATATGCGACATTTCGTGGAACGCAACTACCGCATAAAAAGAGGATTGCCTGTTGCAATTAGAATGTTAACCAAATCCTTTTTTACGCAATACAATGGCTACAGAAAGAGGCGTGTATAAAACAAAATCGCGTAAAAAACCCCACTTTGATATAATTTGATAAAATGTTTCTAAAAATCAAAATATCTCTAAATATATTCTCGTAAAAAAGTATCAAAAATGTATGAAAAAACAAAATTTGGTCTACAAATTATTGGATTTTTTTTATTTCTTTGTTGATTATAAAAAAATAAATGAGAAACAGATACATATAATATGTATACATGCATAATTGTATTCACTTATAGAAGTTATTCGCTGTAGTCACTGTCGGTTGACATACGATTGAAATACAAGATTTGTACGTCTGGAGTGCATTTATTTGACATATAACTCTCAGTGGTAACATTAATGACCGGGAAACGTGCTTTTCGACGAATTTAATAAATGCATTGTATTTAAACAGTAATTACATCACGTTTAATGCAGAGTCATCACTTTTTTAAGAGCAGGGTAACCATTTCTTCTTTAAAAAAACATGTCGTAACAACGAGTAAACGTATGTCGTACCAACAAGTAAAAATATAACGCGTAAAAAAGTAACGGTGCTTTTATACACGTTCTACCAAACGAATGTATGCTGCAAATACTGAATTAGTATCTAAAATCAACTTTTGAGTAAGAAAAATGTAGAGTCTGTGAAAATTGCGAACAGGAAAAAGGACTTGCGAAAACGTTTTTTCCAACGATTTATTGAATTAGTACAGGATTGAGTCAATAACACACCGGTTTATTTGATTTTGTGCACTTCAAGGTTGTGTATATTTCATATTTCGTCTGGCCCAAAATAACTTAAAAACGTTTTTTGTGCATCCTATAAAGTTGGTGTAAAGGTGTGTCATTTTTCCTTTTCACAGTCGATATATAATAGATATCGAAACTGATACAATTGGTATCTTGTTTTGTTTGTATTGTATTCATACAGTGACAGAAATGTAATAAAACATTGAGTTAGCATTTTATATGAACCAGACATAATACTAAGTAAGCAGCAGCGGAGATAATAGTCTGCATTTTGCATTATTGCATTCACCACAATAAGACATATTGGAAAAAATAAACGGATTGTTTTTTGGTTATAAACCGATCGTCAGTGGTATTTCTTATCACATGCACAGTTTGCTACTTTTATCTCCATTAGCTATCGAATATTATAATTATCGTTCATAAGTATTTTGCACTCATCTTGGCATTGTACATCCCAAAGTTGAACGTTCGTTCGTGATAAAATTCCATAATACTTATTCATGAGTTTCATTATTTATTATAAACTTATACTATTTACATAGCTACATCAAAAAGAAAATCTTAACTTATTTATTTATTTTATTAACATTGCATAAGGTTGACAAATTATACATTTAAAACTTTTACAATGATGAAAAAAAATAGTACGATTTAATATTAAAAGCCCCCCAGTCGCATCCCCATTGGCAGACTGGACTATTTGTTTGCAAAACTAATGGAAATCTTAGTTAAACATTTTTTTGCGGAAAAAAACCAAATCCCTCATGTTGTATGAGATTCACTTCCCCAATGACACTACCCCGAATTACACTGATACTTAAAGACAACATTTCAGAAAAAAAACAGATTAAATTACCAAGAAAATTCTAGGTAATTTTATGATGCATAGGGAAAACCACACGTTCATTATAAATATAACGCGAGCTGAGTACTACAAGTAGGGCTTCCAAACCGATTTAAACCGAAACCGGTTAACCGGTTTATCGCGTGTTTTGAAAAAAACCGAAAACCGGTTTAATTTCTTCGGCTAACCGCGTTTTATCAAAAATACTCTTTTCTTGTTTTTCATTTTTTTTTACAAAAAGGAAAATGTTTTACAATGAATTTATTGCGTAATATAGGAAACAATTCACAAAATACAACAAACATTTAAATATACATACATTTTGTAGAATAATCTGCTTCTGTCTCAAAGTTGTCCATGTTTCTCTATAATCAAATCTATAACCTTCAATCTTTTCTCTCTGAGTAACAAACAGTTCTCGCCGAAAAAATATTTGTTGAGTTCATATGCTCCACATTGAGAGTTGGGACATACATAATAAATAAAGTTAATATGTTGGTATTCTACTCTATTTTTGTCTAAACATTGGATGTCTTGTCTTATCCAGGTAATATGCTTAAAAAATTGAATGCATTTAAACATCGTTTTTTGGGTGACTTTATAATCAAGCTCTATTTTTTTTATTTGATGTATATTTTTTTATCATATTTTTCAATATTTTTTCGCATGTTATAGTAATTGTTACATATATTGCCTTCTGTGTTCTTGTTGTTAGTTTCATGATCTAGTATCGTTACTTTGTCATGGCAAGCAGGTTGGTAACTAGAGTCCCATTAAGATAAATATCGTTTTTTTTTGTTTGAAATTGGAGTATTAACTGTTATACCAAAAATTTAAAAAAAAAAACGATTTTTTTTGCATACCTACCTAATCAAAATATATGATATTTCGGTTAAAACCGGTTACCCGGTTTATTTGTTAGAAAAAAACCGAAAACCGATTAGTGTTTAAGTCCGGTTAATTGGAAGCCCTAACTACAAGGTTCTAAGTGTCGACTTTTGACCAAACTAAAGTTATAATGAGGCATTCTTAACCGTAGCATTATCTACATTCTGTATTAATATGAAGCCGAAATTTTGCTTAAGTTTCCAATAAGATTTAGTTTTAAGTGCGCGTCGCAAGATATCTGAGGTTTCAAGTTGAATTCCTGAAGATACCAAAAGGTGAAACCCGGGTCGTTAGTGAAAAAACTTGTGTGAATGTACATAGGTTGAATAATATCTTTTGATAATTATATTCCTTTTCTTTTCTTTAATTATTTGATTTTGATCAATCTATATATTAATAGTCGATAATGTCTGTCCGTCCGTCCGTCTGTCCGTCTGTAAATTGTCCCCAATTTTCCCTCCCCCTCCTCCGCCCCAGCCCCGCTGTCACCATTTTTTTATTCATACTAAATACATACTTTTTTCGTTTGTATATGGTCGCGATTTCGCCTTTTCGATGACGTCAAGAAAGACGGTCCTCCTCCCCCCCCCCCCCATCCTGCCCCGCTGTCACCATTAATTATTTTTTTTATTCATACTAAAGACATATTTTCCCAATACACTGTTTATTATTTGACGAAACAAATCAAATCGCTGAAAAAATTTCATACAAAAAAACGCCGCGACCGTGGATCGAACACAGAACTCTGGATTACCAGTCGAGCTCTCTATCAACTGAGCTAACGTCATAAATATCAAGGCGATAAAAATAGTGTATATAAAATAAAAATTTGAAAATGGAACGATATTTGCGATTCCTACTGACTTCGATTGTTTGTATTCAAGATTCAAAAATGGAACACCTGTCAAATAATGAATGTGGTATATTTTACATAATATAGTTTCGACAGTTAAATGCAAATATTCCATGTGTGTCATATGTATGCTGACGGCTATTAAATATTTTACGTTTTAACAGAGAGTATTTAGAATTTATCCCGATAATTTAATAATTTTGTATCTTTTGTTTTAAATAACGAGTAAACGAGTCTATGCTTTGGAAAAGGTAAATTTATGCTCAAATAGTAATATAAATAAAGTAAGCGAAATAGTTTGATAGATTGGGGACAACGAGATTAAAATACGGCAAAGTGAGCCAAGTTAGGATGATGGGAAAAAGTGAACTGAACCCACCCTTTTTATTGCATAATTTAAATCATTTTTTCTCTAAAATACATTGTTTATGCTTTCGATGGATTCGTCGGTAACTTTGTGGAAGTTCATTTGAATATAAAATAAAAAATAACTTAGATTATTCCACGTATTGTGCTACAAACTGTGACACATGTTTCGCCTTTTTCAGAGGCATCCTCAGACAGACTTACTTTTACTTACTGAAAGTAAGTCTGTCTGAGGATGCCTCTGAAATAGGCGAAACACGTGTCACAGTTTGTAGCACAATACGTGGAACAATCTAAGTTATTTTGTATTACTTTTTTATGCTTATTTATTGAAAAAACTTTCACATAAAATTAAAAGTTGATGACAGTTCCCACAAAAAATAATTGAAAACGTAATTGCACTTAAAAGTCAAATGGAAAAGTTTCACCATTTTTATGTTTGGTTCCCTTAAAGACTCATATATTCCTAAAAATAAGCTCCGTTTGGCGAATTAGTGAAGTTAATTTATTCTTATTAATTTGATAAATATGCATTATATATATGATTGTAACATGGAAAATTTGATTTTTTTTTATAATACGAAAAAATCCTCCAGTTAGGGCCAACGGGCTAGTTATTTTTATTCTTCAACACAGTGTTGTTATTTTTTACCATTATGATGTTTTGTATTCTTGCAGTGTGGTATTATTACATTTTATACAATTAACTTAGTAAATTAATGATATCAAACACAAATTACAAAAAAAAAAAACTATTATCTACTATCCTTTTCCTATTTACCCTTCATTTTTTTTATATATTTTTTCCAATAATAATGATCACACAAATTTCACTTAGAACCTTGTAGCATGTCGGTTTGTTTGAATTTCAGGTGGACAAGGCTCTAATTTAAGTTTAGGTATTTCTAATTAACTATGAAGGACTATTTTCAACAATATTTTTTAATAGTTATATCATGCTAGCACTATTATTGATATATAAAATCAAAAAGAAACTTGGAAACATTTACAATTTTCAAAATACAAGCATTCAAAATTTCAAATGCCCATATCTTTTTTCATGCAGCTGTCCACATAGAACCTTGTAGTACTCAGCTTGCGATAAGTCTAATCGAAATAAAAAATAACATTGATATTGGATATGTTTTTACTTAGTATAAGAAGTGTCAATATGAGATGTCTTCAACATATATCAGCATAATAATAATTATGTTAATGTTGGTGGTGGTATGATTGACAAGCAAATTCGTTTTGGTAGTGGTTGACAAAGAGACTTCTATTACAATTTTAAATGATATGATTAAGTCAATATAATAAAGTTTCGATAAGGACCAAAAATAAACGCGTCCAGTTCATTGAATATTTGATCAAAATGGAAAAATGTACAGTGGAACCCTCAATTACACTACCATTACAATTACGCGCTGGCTTGAAATATTTGCCACAAATCCCCCAATTGCACTGCCGCATTCCATTGTCGTTGCTACGAGACGGTCGTGTGTGCGGCGCATACAGTCAAATGTTGGCTAGCGTCTGTGTATTCAACACGTGCCAGGTTATATCGCGTATAGCCGGGTGACTGTCTATGTGTCTATGTGGGCTTTGCATTTTATCACTTTGTAACTTAATATTTCGTCCATATTTTTTTTTTGCACAACTAAGGGAAATCTTAGTTAAACATTTTTTCGCGGAAAAAACCAAATCCCTAATTTTGTATGAGATTCACTCCCCCAATTACACTACCCCGAGTTACACTGTCCCGACTTTTGTGTAAATGGGGATTTTACTGTAGTCGTAAATAATATATTATGGATAATATTGGTTATGTTTAGTAAATATGTCCGTCTCTCAGAGCTCGGAGTCAATTTGAAAGTGAAAAATTGTATAATAATAAAATTTGTTATTTTCAGATGTAAAAATTCAAGATCTAATCAGACAAGCTAAAAATACAAGAGAGTTGGCCTACTGTCCATATTCGTCATTCAAAGTGGGAGCTGCGCTCCTAACAGAAGGCACTAATATCATTTTCAACGGATGTAATGTGGAGAGCAATGTTTTCAGTCCATCAGTATGTGCTGAGAGGACGTCAGTTTGCAAAGGTGTAAGCGAAGGTCACCAGAAGTTTTCAGCCGTAGCAGTAGTGGCGCTCCAAGAGAAGTTTACCACCCCTTGCGGTGTGTGCAGACAGGTCTTGGCAGAGTTTGGTGGTGGCAACATGGACGTTTACATGAGTAAACCTGAAATGAAGCAAGTTTTGTGTATGAAATTGTCTGAGCTTTTGCCTTTAGCATTTGACCTCTGATTTCTTATGACCAGAGACTCATTACAACAACAAAGTAAGAAGAATATCGGCTTAAAATGAATCGTTTTTAAAAAAATACTCATAAATTTCACATCAGTGGCATAATCTAATAATAATTGAATAAATTGTTTATGAATAACCTTTTTTAAGTCTATTTACTGATAAAATTGACTTAAGTAATATTTAGATACTAATTCGACATTTGCAGCTTTCGTGTATCAAGTTGTATACACTGTGATTATCAAATAAAGCTGCCTTGAAAAGCTGTGGGTTATTTCCTTTTTCCTATATAAAGTCGATATATTTTTATAGTAAAGAATGTTTATTTTAGAGATATCATATTTTATGTCATCGAATGTTTCCTTCAATATTCAAGATTGTAGTGCGCGCTGCGTGGCTCGTTTCGCCGTCGTATTGAAACCACAGTTTTACACATTAATACCATTCAATTGAAAAATGAAAATGTCAGTAATCATGGAACTTTAGCGCTCTTCGTTGATTGTAACTTGTAACGTTCTGGTTGACATACTGAAGAAAAAAAAATCAAAATTGCGGAGGACTTTTCCAAAAACAGTTTAGTATGCAGAACAAAATAAAAAAATCGTTTTTCATAAATTAATTGATATATAATTCGATTTTTTAGGACACATGAAAACATTAATTCTTTATTTATAATGCGATAATATTAAGTGTATGTAATATAAAATGGCATTTCTTGAAGAAGAGCAAAAATAGTCAGGTTTGAAAGTTTCCCACAATTTGTCGGCCTTATTCTAACAAAATCAAACTGAGCTTAAATTAGCCTTCCGCTGTCAAATTGGCTGTCGCTGGGAAAAGTGTTCGCTAGTTTGAAAAATAATGCTCTAAAAACACTATTATTAAAATATATCAGACGATAGCTAAGAATTAAAAAAAGAGACAGTGCAATTTGTTGGTATAAAAATATATATATATAATAATTGTTTCGAATGATAATATCAAAACAGGTACTAGGTATGAGAATATGTTTGAAGTGAATATCCATAGTATAATACTAACAACAACTCTATTCAGATCTGTCATTTATGTCATTTTATTTATATGTATTTTAAAATTTCCAAAGCTATGTATACTGATCGATTCGTTCATTTAACTGGACAATAAATAAATCATACCAAAAAAAATCTATACTTATTTATTATACTATTCTATTAAAACCATTTGAAATCATACATTACAACAAAAATTTAAAAAAAAAAAAAACATTGTAATTTAAGGTAATGTAAGGTAAGGTAATTTAATAATTTTAAGATACATACATACATTATTTTCCTTTACATCAGCGACTTCCAAAGAAAATACGCATACCCTATTTATAATTGAGCAAACTGATATCATAACAAGTGAGAACAATTAAATTTAGTACATATAACAAATCATTCAATAAGTTCGTAGGATGACATACAGATAACGCTACTGTGCGGCCAAATGTTGTGATATCAAATATTTATTGTCATTCTCATGCGGTTTATTATTGAATTTACATTATTTCTTCACATATGGATAACAAACATATCGACTGTAGAAAGGAAAAAGGACGTAACCCACACATATAAATTTTACAGGAGGCGCAGAAAACGTGTTTTGATGATTTTGGGCCATATGCAAATTATGAATTATACACAACCTTGAAGTGCACGGAAACTTCAAAACTGGTGTTTAATTGGCATAATCTAATATCATCATCTTTTCAAACTTTAATGCTAAATTTAGATACTAATTCGGCATTTGCAGCTTGCATCCTTTTGATAGAACGTGTATCAAGTTTGATACATTGTGATTATCGAAAAAAGCTGTTCTGAAAAAACTGTGGGTTACGTCCTTTTTCCTTTCCACAGTCGATATGTATCCGTGATTTTTGGCAGTGGCGTTATTTTATATTTTTTACAAACGAATAAAACAACACTTTCGATTGATTCGGCTGTAACTTTGTGTAAGTTCATTTTAATACAAAATATAAAATAACTTAGATTATTCCACGCATTGTGCTACTCTCTTGTGGAGACTGCCAAGCTTCTTATGTAGGGCAGACAGGTAGAAACTTTAATATAAGGATTTAAAAACATATAAGGTGTCTGAAAAGTAACAATTTTTCAGAGTTTGCCAATCATCTAATAGAAAACGAGCATAATTTTAATCAGAATAGTAACGTAGAAATACTCCATCAAGTAAATAAAAAAGGTTTAAAAATGAATAGTTTAGAATTTTTAGAAATAAATAAAATTATTAACAATAAAGAATTATTATTTAAATTAGAATTTGTTCGCTACTGCTTGATTTATTTCCAATGGTTTAACCATTCATAATTGATGAAACTCATTAGTTAATCATTTTGTAGCGTAAATGTCATTTATAGCAGTGCTTCCCAAAAATTTTCATTCCACAACCCCCTAAATCTGAAAAAAATAGTGCACGGCCCTCCTCAATACAAAACATGTTCTACGGCGGCCCCGAATCTAGAAAACACTGATTTATACTATGATTATTGTTTGTTTGTTTTTATATCATCCCCTCGTTGCCTCCCGTTTTTATTTTTAATTTTATAATATATCAGAATCAAATTAATAATACTTAAACAAGCATTTGTGAAAGTAAGATTGCCTGAGGACGCCTCTAAAAGAGGTGAAACACGTGTCACAGTTTGTAGCGCAATACGTGGAATAATATAAGTTATTTAATATTTTATGTTTCTTATGAATTTGTTTTTTTATAAGCTCAATGCAGAATAAATTCAATAAGTGTTTTAAGAAAACCCTCTATGCAGTTCCTTTTTCCTGGTTGTAATTTTCATAGGCATTTCTTTTTTCATACATGAAAGCTAAATTTATATACTGTTCTATCATTTGCAGAATACATCTTGACATTTTCAGACCTCTTTGGATAGAATCAGAGGTAGAGAACTCTTCCTTACCCGATCTTTCAGATTTGGTATAGCGCTGGCAATCTGGTACATGGACATAATTATGGGTGCAATTCAAAGAAAAATAAATAAATAAAACTCGGTAACAGTCAACAAAGTAAGCGGTGTCCATTGACACACAATTTATTAAAATTAAATTACAGATACATATTTTTAATTTTACGGTATACAATTTAGAGACCGTAATTAAACAGAGAAAAACACAATGTTCGGGGGATAATTATTACCTCCAAAGAATCAGGGGGTGGCTAGTTCGTCTATGGCCATGATTACATAAAAAACTTAAAGATACATAATTGATAAGACTAAAAAACTTATCTTAAGGTGAGTTAATACATAAAAATACTACGTAATTTGTTTAGGGAAACTACCTCCTTCTTGATAACGTACTGACAGATTTTTTTGAGGGATCGCCCTTTTTGGTGGAGCCGTACCGCTCGCCACTAAAAATATTGATATGTAGTCAATTTTTATGTAACATAACTGATACATAATATTTTTTTTAATAATGCTATTTCATTTTGTTGTCAGTTTCTTCAAAATCATAAAAATTGGGATATATCTGTATTTGGTTTTCATTTTAACATGGCTGAAAACTAGCTAGTGGCAAGATCATTTTTTAGGCATACGCAAGTGTATTTTTACAGAACTATAGAGTCGGGAAAAAACAAACGACTGTGACTCTTGCTTTCAATTAAAAACTGATTCCAAATCTGATTTTTTTAAATTAGTTTCCGTTTAAATAGGGTAAAAAAATATCAAAGTATTTTAACTCTACAGTTTTTTATATTTACGTCCGAATAGTTCTGACGATGGCGAATGCCGAAATAGCTATCAACGTTAAAAATAAAATATAAAAAACTGTAGAGCTAACATACTTAGATATTTTTTACCCTATTAAAATGGAGTTCTACCAAGTAAATGCCAAATCAATAAATAAAGTTTAACTTAAATATTTATACCACCAGATCATTCAAGTTACTACAATATTTTTTAATAAATTTCACTAGTCAATATGTATCCGCTAACAATTTTTCAATATCTTTGATATACATAATTTAAGACTTCGACTGAAGGTGTTTGGTGGAATTTCAATATTAAATTTGAATCGTTCAAATTATGTACACTCCCACAGATTTTGTCACTAACGACCCGGGTTTCGCCTTTCGGCATCTACAGGCGTTCAAGTGCACGCATGAACTTGAACTGACGCTTAGTAAATGAATGTTTCGTGTTTATATCAGAAATCCATTGCTGGCGAAAAGAATAAGCTAATGGGAATGCCCACAGATTTGAGTAGTAAGTAGTTTCAAGAAATATATTTATTTGTTTGTCGGCAAAGGTTTTATGATTATATTTATATAGGGTATAGAAGTGGAGATCCCGGTAGGCTTAATATTTCATTTAAAATCGGAAGGCTATGCAATTATGCTCTATTTATTTCTAAAATTTCCTGGAAAAAGAGCTTATGACTGTCGGTATTTGGGTGTAACATTTTTATCCCTTGTTCCTGATTGAACACGTGTTCTTCCGAAATTAAGTGATAAGCAAAAGTAGACGTGTTTTTACATGACGTGTTGACGTGTTGAAACATTCATTTACTAAGCGTCAGTTCAAGTTCATCCGTGCACTTGAACGCCTGAAGATGCCGAAAGCGAAGCCCAGGTCGTTAGTGACAAAATCTGTGGGAGTGTACATAATTTGAACGATTCAAATTTAATCTTTGATATAGTTTTTTTCTCCAATTTTACCAACTCCAAAGAAAAAGTCCGACTCTACAGCCCTGGTTTTGTGAAAATATCTGTTTACATTATATATCTGGATATTAATCGCATTTTAAATAAGGGTAAATTTAATTCAATATATATTTATAACATAATATTTCTCCATGTCCGCTCCCAATGTGGAGAATATGGCCTCCTAATGGAGGTATCTCAACAGATTTTTTACTACGAGAACAGTTTGTTACTCAGTCGCTCAACCTCACTTTTTTCAAAGTGAGTAGTAGGGAAAGAAGGATAAGGCTAGAACAGGAGTAGTGGTTGACTAATCGCTATTGCTACACCCAATTATTAAATGACCAGAAGGATGGGAGAAGAGGAAATGATGTGAATTGACATAACAAACACCCAGTCTTCGGTCACAACTTTGAATTGAATAATTCTCGAATTCACTGTGATCTGACCGGGAATCGAACCTGTGTGATCGGTAGAGCAAGCTCTAACCAACTGGCCTACAGCAGGCGACAAAATTAGTCCTAAATAAATTTTCACTCCTCTATTTGTCTGTCAATCACTGGTTTATCTCATTCTTTTTGATTTGCACGCTTTTCTATCGATGGTGGATCCACTTTGGTCAATTTTCGCCATTTACGAATTGGTTCATCAATAAGATCCTCAAATTTTCTTTTCGGATAAATTGCATCCACCAGTTTCTTTACAGAGTAGACTGACGATAAGTATGCCGACGGTGCTAATTTTTGTATTTGACTTATACTGATGGTGTTGCCAACGGCAATCGGACGAAGGTTGCCGTCTCGTTTTTTCAATGCAATAAGATTTGCGCCGTATAAATATTTAATTACATTGCCACATATCATAAAATAGGCCAACTTACTCAGTGTCAACGACAATTCTTCTCTGACAGTTTTTCCAGATTTCACTAATGCATTCAAATGGTTTGCAGACAAACCATCGATTTCACTGGCGGAATCGATCTCAAAAATTTTCAAAGCCCCCTCGATCTCTTCCCTAGTCACATTAGGCTCGAATGAAATAGGTATTGGAAGCATGATTTCGTCATTTTTTTCTGTGTGTTTTCGTAAAAGATCTTCGTACACCACTTTTCTCAAATCAATTTTTTTTTCAGGATATATCAATTCGTATACTTTCTTATAGTTTTTTTCATTCGTGTATTTTTCAATTGATGTCGTCTGAGTTTTTTCACTATTTTTGTCGTGGTCGAAGTCCTGGGACATTTTTACATTAAACTTGCCTGCGTTGAATGCAGATAAGTTTTCTGTGATCATCTCATTTCGTGAAACACACGTGTCAATACACGTTGATAAGGATGATGGTATTTCTTCGCAAGCCGCCTTTGGAATATATTTCAGTAATGTTGTGCTAGTTTTGTATTTTTCCAATTCGGAGCCTAGCGTTTCAACCGGACTGTCAACCTCAGCCATATTTAGTTAGAATTCAAACACTTTAAAATATTACATAACAAAACTTATTTTTTTGGCGTCACTTTGTCTTCACAGTCAAAACTGCAAATTTCACAGTATATTTGTTTTTTAGAACAAAAAAGCCTCAATTAGCTGTTTATTTATCGGTTATCAATAAACGATTGCAAATATTATATCGAAGACAAACATAATTGAGTACTACAGTCTTATCGAAAATTTTCAATAATTATAATCTTCTAATAGACATATTTTGGGAGTAGCTTCTATCAGTGTATTTCACAACTATCACCATTGTTTCGCATTCTCTTTAACTTCCTTGTTCACTACTGTCTTTTAAGCAAAATATGATCAAATCCATGAAGTGTCTATGTTTTTATCCAATGTTATTATTAAAACTATCAATATATTTTTAAAAAATGGTCATTCTATCGATGTTTCTATTAAATTTCTCAATGATAAACTATTTCTACATTTTTAATATTTTGTCTGGTCACCACACCACATGGTTCTTTTAAGATTCTCTATCCCTTACCAGTCTCTTTGCCTTTTACATACTGGTCATCCCAGCGTCCCGTAGCTCCGCTGAGTACATCCTTTAGATGGTCGTCAGTAGTGTTCTACAAAGTCGAGGTCCATCCGTTTGGTAAGAAGAAAAAAGCAGGCTTCAGATTTTCTTTATGCATTCACAGCACATGTTCAAGCCAAGTCCATCGGCGCTTTTTTTTGGACGAAATAAGAGGCTGGTAAGTCTGTTCTAGAGGTCTGCACGGCCCCGGGCCTGGCCCGCGGGCTCTTACCCGACCCGGCCCCTGGGCTGGGCTTGGGCGGGTAAGCGCAATTGAGAGTCGGGCTCGGACCGGGCCGGGCTTTGAAATTTGGGATATAATCTGGGGAAAAATATAGCAAATCGAGGATTTCAAATTCCTCGGTGAGCTAAAAAAAAAAAAAAAGGACTTCCGGAGATAATCTGGGGAAAAGTATAGCAAATCGAGGATTTCAAATTCCTCGGTGAGCTAAAAAAAAAGGACTTTCGGAGATAATCTGGGAAAAATTATAGCAAATCGAAAATTTTAAGTTCCTCGGTGAGCTAAAAAAAAAGGACTTTCGGAGAAAATTTGGGTAAAAGTTTAGCAAATCGAGGATTTCAAATTCCTCGGCGAGCTAAAATAAGGAGTTTCGGGCTTCGGGTCGGGTTCGGGTAACGAGTGCGGTATTATTATATCTGTTTTCAAATCACAGTATAAAGCTACTCTGTGTTTTTGTAATGTATTATGAATCGCAATCGTAAATCAGCATGTTGGTTTCCCACCACCAACCGTTGTTTATATGCAGCCAACGTTTAATGGCCGGCTTCCACAACACTATACACAGAAAACACAGAAAAAAATGAGTCTACCCCTCACATTTATGGCCCGAGCAGAACTGCACGGGACTGATTTTGAACCATGCACTAATGTGCTTAAAATAATAATAAAGCACTGAAAGTTGCATGCGTTGAACAGGAGCCACTTAGTTCCAGTGGCGGCTCGTTCATATACACCATATATGGGCAACCACTGGCCCGCCGAGCTATTTTTTCCGGCCCTGATTCATCTCGGCGAAGTAATAGAGAAAGAAATTAATAGTTCCAGGGAGCCAATATTGCTAGTCTCGTAATTCAAGTCAAATGCCAATCTTCACACTAAATTTTTCAATGCGTATATAATACTAATATGTCGTTCATTATATAAATAAAAAAGTATATAAGAAGTAGCAACGTGTTTTATTTAATTTAATATTACTTTATTATGTTTAATAATTTGGTCCGGCCCTTGACTCGGAGACAGAATAATAATTTGACCCCAGACCTAGGAAAGGTTGCCCATGCCCGATATACACTGTAGAGCTGCAGCACCCCCAAGAAAATTTTATTGTAATTTTATTTTCTTTTATTGTATCTATAATATTATACGATTAAATATTTAAAAGTGTGGGACATATTTGCTGAGCGGGTGCCGATCGCTCCTCAGATGCATTCCTGTATATTGTGCTGACAGAGCGAGCGCTGCGCAACGGCGTAGCTCCTAGAATTTGATGTGTCACTGAATGCGTGAAGTGTATAGACTGGAGGGGGGGGGGTCTCGCCGTTTAGTCAATTTCGCGCTGCAGTGAATTGTCGTGATCACTTTGCATTTTTACATACTCTTAACACCTCTTTGTAAGTTTTTACGCCCTTAGTTTGCATGCCAAGCTTCTTATTTTTTAAATACAACATTTGCCCCTATTACAGAATAAAAATCATGGATCTAACCAGGCCACTAACTGTAACAGAAATAATAAATGCTAATAACTTATTAATTTTGATTACTACACCAATGACAACTGCAGAACCTGAGCGTTGCTTTTCTACTTTCGATGGATTCGGCGGTAGCTTTGTGGAAGTTTAATTATAAAATAAAATAACCGATTAATCCACGTATTGTGCTACAAACTGTGACACGTGTTTCGCCTCTTTCAGAGGCATCTGTCTACATTAAAAAGAATCAAAACTTACCTTAGGAACACAACTAGTCAAAAAAGATTGACAGCTTCATCAATGCTTGCAATAGAGAAAGATATGGTTGGAAAAATACCAAACTTTAACGAAAAAGTCATAGAAAAATTTGTCAATAGCAAAAATAGACGAATGGACTTTATTTTCAAATAGCTTATTTTAAAAATTGTTATTATTTTAAATAAAATATAAATAATGTGGTCTTTTACTGAATTTTTATATACCCACAGCACCCCCAAATACCATACCCACGAGCCGCCACTGCTTAGTTCTGACCGACTATAACTCTATTTTTTATTATTAATTGTATTTCGAACAGTTTGAGTACCAAGTGCATACAAATATTTACATCGGTTGAGGTATAAATCATTGTTCAAAATCAATCATAAAGTCTTAAAAATATGTTTTGAATTCGAGACGGAAAGTCGAGTTTTGTTTCGCTTTGGCTTTAAGACCAATGTGGTTAAAGATTCTCTGCAATCTGTCCATTATCCCCTGATAATCTAGACCAGGGTTTCCCAAACCAGTAATTTGCGGAGCTGGAGGAGGTGTTCCGCAAAGCCAGAGATGTTCCATAAAAAATGGAATATTTTATACGCTGCAACATATTTTAATATTTTCTACTACTTCATATCAATAATCGGGTGATGGTCTATCTTCAAATATGTAATGATGTAAAGTATCTAGGTGCAGGGGAGGCTTTAAATATAAATTGGAAACGGCAATAAAAAATGTGCCAAATTTCAATCGCCGAGGGTGAAGGACCATCTTTTCAAACCCTGTGCGCATTTGCGACAAGTCTTGTCATCTAGCCGCGCTTATAAACATTGTTCATAAATCTGATAAAAGCTTGAAAATACGTGTTGAATATTCAGCAAATCATTGTATAAATTCTGGAGGGAAACATCTGCGAGAACTTTACAAGAAGTTTTTTTTATCTATAGAATTTGATTGAATTTTTACTGTTTTTTTAATGTTGATTAATCACATTCTTTAAAAAAAAGATGAGAGATTTGGTTCCACAGATATTCGAAGACTTTCAAATGACATTTCTTTGCAGTTTGATTTCAATGACAAACAAGATGTTTTCGAAGAAAAATATTGAACAATGATACAGGCAACCAATCTGAGTAAAAGGAAAAAAGACTTTAATTTTAAAAAAAAATTGACATTCAGTAGGCGATTGCATCTAAGTGGGTTTTTTTTTCTTTTCACTCGTATGCTTAAGAAGTGAAATTAACTATCTTAAATAATCAAGATATCGTAAAATTTCTCAATAATTAAAAATGTAATGATGTTGACGTAGATATTTTTTCTGAGAATATCTGGTACTTATTACCTGTGATAATATTAAAACAATTTTATCTGCAAATATTTGTGATAGCACTCCTTTCTCGCTGCGCTATGTTGCAATACATTAAAGTTTATCAAATCAATAGCAGTAATTAAAATTTATATTAATTATCGGTCATGATTATTCGACTCATTTATGTATTCGAAACGCTTTATAACACCGTAAAATATTATATTTTTTGAATTTTAATATCTCATATTGTTTTAGTTTAATTCTATGATTTTACATATCTTACCCGAGAGGCCACAAACCGTTACGTTTCAAGTAGAATTGTTCATATAAATATTGCATAACAATTTGCAGCCTCTGACGCATTTTCTAAAAGCGTGGCGGGTTGTGGTCTTCTGGTAAGTAGAAAATTGACAGCATAACAAACACATCATAATTAAAGCAAGACGGCATGATCAGAATTTTTCTAATATGAATCATCTATTTTCGTATTGAGTTCCCGTATTGATAAATGAGGGACTCAAAAGACAAAAGACCCAAGCCCAAAAGCAGAGTTGTAATTTAATTAAATTACAGGTAGTCCTTGACATACGACCGCGATACGTTCGTGAGTTTTGGTCGTATGTCGAATTTCATACAAAATTTTTCGTCGCTGCATACTAAATATGGTCTCTATGGGACGATTTTACGAAAATTAGCTAAATATAAATTTTTCATATTTTTTTTCTCATCCTTCTAAAGTATGAACCATGTAACAATACAACATAATAAATGAAATAGAAAACAAACTATGTACCATCATTTAAAAACATTCATTTAAATATGAACCATATGATCTTACTGCACATGTACCGGGTATAATATGGTTCATATTTTACAGCTATGATTTCACTTATTCTAGTCTAGAAATTTGAAAAAATCGTTTATTGTTTTTTTATATTTTTCTAAAGTTTAGACATTTGAAGGTATGTCCTGAAAGGGATTTCTCAACATTTTAATTATTTACCGAGTTACAGCGATTTTGGTGTCGCAGCAACTAAGCTGGTCCGCCGGAGCAAATCGAAACTCAAAACTTTAAGCGCTTTTTTCTCGAAACAAATTTTTTCAAGCTGGCGTGCATAATATTTCAAGTTTTACTAAACTGATTTATTTAAAATTTTGCGTGAACCTTTTCTATATATTCTTCATCAAAATTTTAATTTTTACTATTTTTTAAAAATTTTAAACTGTTAAAAATGTGAAAATTGGATTTTTTTTTCAAACGGCTGCCATGTTGTAAAAAAAATCCGAGGTACTGGCGATAGCGACATTTTTGTTTATTAAGAATGCGTTAGATTTTTGTTTTCAAAAGACCAGAAAGGTTGGAATCATGTAAGGCCAGGACACCACCTTTTTTGGACCCCTCCCTTTACCAGCTAATAACTTTTCTAGTTTTTAATTTATTTGTCTTTTGATTTTTTTTTATGTATTTTTAAATATAAATGAACGAATAGTAAAAATGGACTTTAAAAATTTCTTTGTTTATTTTTTACAGAGCTCGAAAAAACAACCGAAATTCGTGGCCCTAGACTAGAATACCCCCGAAATTGCTTCCACCTTGTTTATGTCTTTTTCATATTTTTAAAATTTAGCATTACAGCTTATCCAAATGCGCCAAATATTTTAAACTTGAAAGATGATACGAGAAAAACTCGATGATAATTTTAAGGTAAATTGACATCACAAACAGCCTAGTCAAGCAAAGTCTATGGGAATAAGATGTTCACACAAATTAAAAGTGATGGATACAAATTCTTCATATAGTCAGAAAATAACAAAAGAGAATTTATTAATTTGATTTATTTGATTGATTTTTTCTATTACGATTATAAGACGCATTAATGAATTGCGATCTTGAATATGAGCGTTATTTGAAAAAAGGATGAATTTAGCGATATGTTTGTGTTTACGTAACTAACCCTGAATTTTCTTTAACCACTTGTATCTTTTGAATGTATGAATGTTTGCATATACCGCAATAAACTTCATAATTTATGGGACTAAAATGTGTCAAGAATTGAAATCCTTTGTACTCCACATGTGTTTCTATTTACAATGGTATTAGTGAAGTTCTTTCGATCATAGAGAAAGATTCATTTTGACATAAAAACAGATTTAATGGATTCGGAAGAGAATGAAGAAAATTTTGTACCTTAAATGTGTGAATTATCGGAAGATTAAAATTTTTTTGAAGACGTAGATAAGGAAAACATAGAGGAGTGGCTCGACCATGATTTATATGATCTAGGCTTTGAACGCATGGACGATTCTGATATCGTTTCTCTTGTGACCCAAGAGGAAGAAAATGACAGTAGTACTACAAGCGAAGAAGATACCAGTAGTTACATTAGTCATGAAACGACATTGAATTGTACTGAAACATTGCTAGATTACGCTGAAAAAAGGGGAACTGAATATGATGTAACAGCTTTATGAATATTTAGAAGTGAAATAAGGAATTCGTTAAAAAAATCTTGAAAACAGATGAAAATAACGGTGTGTGTGTTTATGTGTGTACAATTTTTTTTTTTTTAAATTTGTATACACATAAAACTATACTTGTTAATATTTTTATGTTCTTATATATGATAAAATATTATATTTTTACTAATTTTTTTGTGTTTTCTTGATAAATAATAAATATATAAATCACTTTTAAGGTGTTTACTGTAAATATTCGGTGGAATGGCGTTATAATAAAAATAATAAAACATTTTTAGTACTTCTTCCAGCATTATCAACTGAGCGTTATCAATCATCATCAGTTGATAATGTTCACCATGAGCGAAACCGGTCCTGATTCAATAAATTTTATGTAGAAAAAGTACTAAAAATGTTTTATTATTTTAAAATATATAAATAATGTGTTAAAAATTTGTATTGTGTATATGATATTATATTTGAAAATATAATACAAATATGATGATTCTGATTATCCGTGACCATCCTCTCCAGCATTAGCCCGGATAATCGAGAGTGCACTCGTTATTACTGAAAACTCGCTAACGACAAAAAAATAATTATAGACATGTTGTTTAATCCGATTAAAAGGATTTTCCGAGAACTAGCGTACAAAAAGATGCGTACAATGATTTCGTTAACATAAAAAATAAAGCACGTCATCAATTAAAACTACTTTAAGAAGTATTTTAAAATAAACATTTCACGTTGTTTTTATGTATACAAATTCTGGTAAATTCTGGCAAAATCTGAAAGGTTTTGGAAAATTAAGAGAGGTGATACGCAAGTACACGACTTCTGTGTACAAAAGTTGTTGGATGGTGAAAACACACAAAAAGGGTCTCGGGACACACACACATTCTTACCCGATAGTGAAATTGAATGAAAGATATGTGCAGACAAAAGATCATCCAGTGCTTAAGAAAATATAGCACATCACCACTCGCAAATACTACCAAAAACAAATGAAATTATTTATATTTCTGATACAATCTAACGTTTATAAATCAAACGACTCAGTTAAGCAAAAAAATATTAAAAAAATCAATCATTTATGTATCCATAATATTTCTGGATGTCATAGGAAGATTCTGCTGCATACATTTCAGCTCCTCTAGTTGCATGTCAATCACCGGTTCATCCCAATCTCTTTGATTTGCACGATTTTCTAACGGTGGTGGATCCGCATTGGTCAATTTCCGCCATTTACGAATTGGTTCATCAATAAGATCCTCAAATTTTCTTTTAGGATAAATTGCATCCATCAGTTTCTTTGCAGAGTAAACTGACGCTAAGTATGCCGACGGGGCTAATTTTTGTATTTGTCATATACCCAATCCGTCTTTTTTTACCGGCAAAGTAATCTTACACCAAGACTTATCATCAGATGAAATAAATAAACTTTTAAAACAATTTTTCACTCGTTTGTCATATTCTAAAAGAATGTCGGGAATCTCGAATGCAGGACATGTTCGTAATATGTTAACAATTCTTAATATATCTGTATTACATTTTAAAAAAGGCTCAATATGATCGATTATTAATGGATTTTTTATAGGCTTTAAATCGTTTTCAACATTTTCAATTCGTTTTTTGAATGTTTTTGTTAATCCTTTGTGTGTCAGTGGTGACCCAAGCATTATTAAATTTTCTTCACTAACCAATTTCAAATAATTTGCTTCTCTCAAAAATTTCCCTTCTGCTTCTTTTTTTTCTTCCTCCGAAGTGCTAAAGACACACAATTCACACTTTGTTATACTGACACTGGAGCCTAAATCTTTTTCCCATGATCTTATTTTTATAAAATCACTTAAAACAGTATCAGGATCGTCAACCAGAGTACCATCATCCGAAAACCAAATGCAATGTTCCGATGTCAATAATTTGTAATGTAGATGCGTCACAATGCAAAACACCACAGGCCCTAGGGGTCACTCTGCTGTACTCCTCACTCAGAACTTATTACCTGATCACCAAAGAATAGATTCGATGAAGTGGCCAGTGTTAATATGGATAATAATTTGAAAGGTGTTCGTTTTCTGCAACAGCTTTTAAAATTTTGTCACCGTGGACTGCATTGAAAGCACTCGCGAAATCTATTTTAAGGAGAACTTTAGTTAGTAAAAACACAATAATCCTTTGTACTTCATTCCATTTTATTTAATATGTCAGGACCGGTTTCGCTCATTACGAGCATCGTCAACTGATAAGAAATATAATTTAACAGTGCTATTTATACAAAAATGAACAGTTATAAACAACAATTGGCATTGAAAAGAAAATACCAATTACATTAAAAGTGATTCTAAAATAGCACAAAATTAAAATGTTTAACACATCTAACATATAATTAAAAAGTCATCTCAGATTAATAAATTTAGAATGGGAATTGAAAGTAATTACAAACATAATTAAAATTTAATTATGTTTGTAATTACTTTCAAGGTCCATCCGTTTGGTAGGAAGAAAAGGCAAGGTTTCAGACTTTCTTTAAACATCCACAGCACATGTCCAAGCCAAGTCCATCAGCGCTTTTTTCACGTATATAACTACATTCTCCCTGAATCGTAATTCGGATTCAGTAAAGGTTCCTCAACGGCCATTCAGTATACCTTAATCACAAGTAAGAACAACAAGAACTTTTACAGCAGCAGATCCACCGGAATGGTAATACTTAATCTGGATAAGCAATTCAATACTGTATGGCACGATGGCCTTGTTGCCAAGCTCGTTGTGATAAATGTGGTGCTATAATGCAAAACTTTTTATTTCCAAAATGAGCGATATTGAATTAGGTATGCAGATAGGGTAATTCAAGCCAATTGAATGAAATGAAATGGTAATATTAGTTTTACGATAAAATGTTTCGAACACCATCGTTTTTCAACTTGAAAATCGTATTTTTCTGCAAAACGTACTATTTTCAACGAGGAATCATCGACATTTTCTTACAAAACGCACTATTTGCATGTTACGGCAAAGTGTACTATTTCCGATAGAAATTTGAGCGGAGCAACATTTTTTTTTTTGCAAAACGCACTATTAGTATTGAGCTGTCAAATGTTGGCAAATTTGACTGTATGCCTTAAACATTGTGATCTGCTCTGAAAACAGTAAAGGAAAGGATAATATTTTTGTTTATTACTGACAGGAAACCAGGATGAGGACCAAACGAACAATCAAATCGAAATCGATCGGACGTGCGCTTAAATGAGATTTGTTTGTCGGCGTACTTGAGAAATTTTAAAGCCGTTTTTGCCATATATATTTTTGCGAACGTTCAGGAATGACTTGTAATTGAATGTTCAGGGATGAATTGCAGTTGATTTGTGAATTTTTCGATGAAACTTTATGTTTACCCAATTGCAAGTCACGCAGCTAAAGCGGAAACAATACTTACACAGACGCATTGGTTTGCAAATCGTCTCTTTGCTTAGGATAAATTAATATTATTTTTCTTATTTTGTCAAAAAATAATTTCTTTTGTATTTTCTCTACATTTTTTATTATCTTGTTTCCCTAAATATATATTTTTTATATTTTTTTAAAATAAAAAAATAAAAAAAGTTTATTGTCTGTATACATAGTACACAGTTCCAGGATATAGTGCGTTTTGAAAAAAAATACATTAAAATGACGAATTTAAAATACTTTTTACCATATGCCAAGTTTATGAAATAGGTCTATCATTTCAAAATAATTTATTGTATGATTTTTAATTGATTCAATCATAATATTATGTTTGTGTTGTTTGCTATAGTTTTTTGCCTCTTGTGAAAAGTTTGATTTTTGAAAATAGTACGTTTTGCATTATAATCCCACAAATACGACCCCTTACATCTCAAATATTATCCAGAATAGCCCTAAAGAACGCACTATCTCCGCAAAGTCTCCGCTGGGGTACCCCAGGGTAACCATTTGGGGTCACGGTCATTCAATCATTCCCCCAGTACTCTATAAACCAATCTGTCACTGCGCAGACTACACATCTAGCCACAAGGAGCGAGAACAGCGAAATGTCGCTTTGAAACTGATATGGTCCAAGTTCACTGGAAACTTAAAGTCAACGGTGCCAAAGCAAAGGCGACCCTCGTAACATGCAAGCGAGCCAACAAAAACCTTAAAGGCAAAATCACCTTAATTTGTTCATTTGCGGTTAAATACCTCGAGATGTACCTCTCC
The DNA here is from genome assembly GCA_031772345.1 of Himalopsyche anomala. NCBI lineage: Eukaryota > Metazoa > Arthropoda > Insecta > Trichoptera > Rhyacophilidae > Himalopsyche > Himalopsyche anomala. The sequence continues at coordinate 38,925,870 of CM062822.1, read as the reverse complement.
GGGTTGCGAAAATCTGAAAAGTGTACAAGACATTACGACGGGTCAGTCGAATCTATCGGCTCCGTCGGTCATGCCAAACTGGTCGTATTTAGGACAAAAATAAAAGTTATTTATAGAGCTCATTATCAAATTGAACTCCATTTTTTATTTATTATACTTCCTACACAATACAACGCATGCAAGTCCTGAGAAATTTATCTCTGCAATTTTTTGTAAAATATTTGAAACACGATTAACGTCAGACATTTATTATCAATGATTTATTTTTATCAATTGTAGAGATAATGAGCTAGGCTACTTATCCTTTTAATATCAGTTTGTTGCATTTTGAGATAATACGGTGATGACAATGAAATACAGTACGTTTGTACGATTGTCTTTATTAATTTAACACAAAGCATTATGATAATTGGGATCTTATTTTGAAAACAGATCACTTCGGCAGAATCAATGGAATATTGTGATTCAACCGTAATAAATTATTTAATTGTTTTATGAAAAATTGTACTTTTTGAAGATGCCAGGTTTTAGAAAATTATCGACGAAATTCTGTATGAAATTCAACTTACGACCAAAGCTAAGGATCGTATTTCGGTTTAGGGTCGAGGATTACCTGTATTAAGATATTCCTGGCAAACATTTGTTACAAATTAAACAAGTGAAATGGGAAAAAAATAATTCTGGCTCTCGTATAAAAACGATTTAACTAAATATAATTTCACTACCTTTAAACTCAATTATACATTTATTTCTTATATAAACACGAAAAATTCATTTACTAAGCGTCAGTTCAAGTTCATCCGTGCACTTGAACGCCTGAAATGCCGAAAGGCAAAACCCGGGTCGTTAGTGACAAAATCTGTGTGAATGTACATAATTTGAGCGATTTAAATTTGATATTGAAATTCCACCAGGCACCTTCAATCGAAATGTTAAATTGTTTGTATGTTGTTATACATAAAATCATATATGTTTTAAAATAAAGCCCCCTACTGGTTTTAACTGTATAACAATAAGCAATCTAACTGAAATACAAAATTGTGATTATACTTTTGTAATAATGTGTAATAATGGAATACCTTTCAATATAAAACTAAAATTCATAAATTTGCTATCCACCGGTTGTGTTTATGAATGTGAAACGTGTTCCACCTTTTTGAGAAGCATCATCTCATTAACTCTAGCTAAGCGGTTCTTAACATTTTTTGTGATCTGCCTCCCTTCCCCTTGAATCTGAACATGTGTTCTCGCACTCCCTTTAAAAATGTAATCCGATTTTTTAATTATAAATAATACTCTCGTACCCCTAAGGGATGGGCGTAAGCATTGCTCTAGCGTTAGTTTAATTATTATTTATAAAATATAGTTACCAACCAATATTGATAATGATATTAAATAACATTTACGAATACACCCAATCCGTTTTTTACTTAATACATTGGTTCTTAAAATTGGCGCGTAAAAAACACCTTAGTATCATGTACAACAATTCGATCAATTGGTTCCAAAATATCGCATAAAGAATATCATGAAAATATATGAAATACTAAAATTTGCTCTTCCAATTTTGCGCACGGTTTTTCACGGTTCATAATCAAATAATTATTAATCAGCATTTTTCCGTAAAACTTTATCAAACAAAGAAGTATCGTCTGAAATAGAAGAGTTATTTCGATTGTCCTCATTAAATATGTATATCTGATAAGAATTTTCCATTTACCTTATCATATATTGTTTTCAGAGTCTGAATTGAATAATTAATTCACAAAACACTTACAATAATAAGATTAAAAAACTTTTTTGTAATAATTAAAAAAAATTCATTAATCATCAGCACCGATAAACACGATAACACGATACGTCTATCACCCGATCCTTTTGACTGAAAAATTATAAGGCATTCTAATAAAAATCTGATGACTTTGGGAATACCTGTTTATTTGAATGATCAACAGGTATTCCCAGAGAGTTTTTTTAAAAGATATTTTATTGCGGCCAAGCCATTTTCATCAGAATCTTTACGCATATCGATTATATTATACCATTTCAATTTTTTCTACCTGTCAATTCACCCATACTCATCAAGTTACTTTCGAATCGAGTCGGCTGGTAAATGCATTTGATTCTCTAATTTAAATGATCCTTGCTTAGACAATCTGTAAGATTGACAGCCAATAAAACACATAATATTTTAAGAAATATAGCTGTATCAAAGTTTTCCAAATTTATATTATCTGTTGTTAAATAAATTTTAATATTGATGAAAGTACAGATTTTTTTTGAATAAATATGATTTATTATATATTTGCATCAAAAATAGTTGCGGATTTTTAAAAGTAAGCCGGAAAATCATAAGCTTAGTTCTCACTGTATTAGTGCATCACACATCTGCACAAATTTTGGTAAAGATGCTCCAAATGGTATAATGTACAAACTAGGCGCAATTGTAGTGCACAGTTTATGTGCGAATGTTTATGTACAATGTGTGCGCTACGTGTCAAGACGGCCATGAATGACTACAATGTGCTCGAAATGACGACCTTTTAAAAATATCTTGTTTAAGAAGGATGTAAAATTTATCACAGTTCTTGCTTATTTGTAATTGCATTTAATACATATTGTTTTTGTTGATTGCATATACAAAATAAGTATTTTAAACATCAGTCGTAGTACTATAAATATTGAAATATTTTTTTATTTTGATTCATAACAGGATTTCTTTTTGTTCTTTGACATTGAAATTTGGATGTTTTAAATAAAAAAGACTGGTCCAAAAAAGCAAGTTTATTTAATTATAGATACAAAGGAAATATATTACACATTATCAAATAAAGAATTAGTTAGCCACCCTCTCGAAAGCCATTATGATCGACGACACATAGTAAATTTGCTTAAAATGATCAAACAGAAAGATAAATCTAATGGCGGGCTTCGTCAGTAGCGTTTCTCATTATCCGGTACTTTGTGGTTTTCTCGATTTCCGGTATAGCGGAAAATAAATACACCAATACCGCCATCTTTTCCGGAAAACTAAGATACGCAGGAACTGTCAAGATAACAAATCCACAAGGATAAAAACATAAACAATTCAGAATATTTATTGAGTAACAGACATATGTGTGTAATCACTATTTCTATTAAAACAATATAACAGATATTTATTATTATCTTTTCGAATTCCAAAAGAATTCCAATAACTTATAGGTATTAATTATAATAACTTTTTTTCGAAATCCGGCGGATTCCAGACGCCGGGAGAGAAACCATATTCATCACAAATGTTAAGAGTTCTTGCATAGTTTTTTTTAGCCCACAGAGCTTTTTAGCTGGCCACTTTACAATATGTTCGTTCATAAATTTAGATGTCTGTCTATATTTAAACAAAATTATATTAAAAAATGCAATGAAACGATATAAACGGCTGTAAGATCCAATTGCGTTTTTTTCCTGGGTTATAATAAAACCAAAATGGATCGTCAACCATTATGAGAGGCAAACAAACCTAACTGAAGTTTTTTTATTCACATGGTTGATAACATTTATGTGTCAAGTGAGGTTTTTTAAAACTACTTGTATCGATGACGAAGCACAAAAAACTTTCTCACCTATCTGTTTTTATTATTACTATATGTTATTATTTATATGTCAAGTTTTTAAATAAACATAATTATGCAGGTAGATAGAAACATAACTTATATATACAATATGTAGGTATATACTATTATTTTGTATTTTTTTTTTGTCTCTTCAAAAGCACCAAGCTGCGTTGTATTTGATTCTCGTTATTTATTAAACAGGATGACTCAACTCACTAACGACAAAAAATAATTTAAGACAGGTTGTTTTATCCGATTGAAAGGATTTTCCGAGAACTAGCGTACAAAAAGATTCGTAAAATGATGTCGTAAACATAAAAAAATAAAAACAAGTGTATCATTAATTAAAACTACTATAATAAGAATTTTAAAATAAACATTTCACGTTGTTTTTATGTATACAAATTCTGATAAATTCTGGCAAAATCTGAAAGGTTTTGGAAAATTGGGAGAGGTGATTCGCAAGTACACGACTTATGTGTACAAACAATGTAAGATGGTGAAAACACACACAAAGGGTCTCGGGACACACACACATTCTTACCCGACAGTGAAATTGAATGAAAGAAATGACTCTCGCAGATACTACCAAAAACAAATGACATTATTTATATTTCTGATACAATCTAACGTTTGTACATCAAACGACATAGTTTAGCAAAAAAATATGAAGAAAAAAAAACAATCATTTATGTATCCATAATATTTCTGGATGTCATAGGAAGATTCTGCTCCATATATTTCAGCTCTTCTAGTTGCATGTCAATCACCGGTTCATCCCAATCTTTTTGATTTGCACGCTTTTCTAACGATGGTGGATCCACATTTGTCAATTTCCGCCATTTAAGAATTGGTTCTTTAATAAGATTCTCAAATTTTCTTTTCGGATAAATTAAATCCATCATTTTCTTTACAGAGTAGACAGACGCTAAGTATGCCGACGGGGCTAATTTTTGTATTTGTCGTATACCCAATCCGTCTTTTTTTACCGGCAAAGTAATCTTACACCAAGACTTATCATCAGTTGAAATTAATAGACTTTTAAAACAAGTTTTCACTCGTTCGTCATATTCTAAAAGAATATCGGGAATAGAAAATGCAGGACATGTTCGTAATATGTAAACAATCCTTAAAATATCTGAATTACATTTTAAAAAAGGCTCAATATGATCGGTTAATAATGGATTTTTTATAGGCATTAAATCTTTTTCAACATTTTCAATCCGTTTCTTTAATGTTTGTATTAATGCATCGTGTGTCAGTGGTGACCCAAGCACTATTAAATCATCTTCGTTAACCAATTTCAATTCATTTGCTACTGTCCGAAATTTCCTTTCTGCTTCGTTTTTTTCCTCCGATTTGCTAAAGATACACAATTCACACTTTGTTATACTGACACTCAAGCCTAATTCTTTTTCCCATGATCTTATTTTTATTAAATCACTTAAAACAGTATCGGGATCGTCGACCAGAGTACCATCATCCGAAAACCAAATGCAAAGTTCCGATTTCAATAACTTGTAATATGAATGCATCACAACGCAAAACAGCATAGGCCCTAGAGGGTCACCTTGCTGTACTCCTCGCTCAGAACTTATTACGCTCTCACCAAAGAATAGGTTCGATGAAGTGGCCAGTGTTTGATAAAAATATGGATAGTAATTTGAAAGGTGTTTGTTTTCTGCAACAGCTTTTAAAATTTTGTCACGGTGGACTGCATTGAAAGCATTCGCGAAATCTATTTTGAGGAGAGCTTTAGTTTCTTCATCATTGTCTTTAAGATACTGACGTGTCGCGTGAATGGCAGCATCGGTGCCTCCTTTGCATCCGTAACCGACTTGTAGCGGCCGCAACATCGAGGAAATAGGTTCACCTACTCGTTTATTAATGACTTTTGCAACCAAACGTCTGATGGTGTTGCCAACGGCAATCGGACGAAGGCTGCCGTCTCGTTTTTTTAATGCAATAAGATTTGCGCCGTATACATATTTTATTAGTGCGTCGTTTACTTTGCCGCACATCATAAAATCGGCTAACTTACTCAGTGATAACAACAATTCGTCTTTGGCAGTTTTTCCGGATTTCACTAATGCAGTCAAATGTTTTGCAGATAAACCATCAATTCCACTGGCGGAATCGATCCCAAAACTTTGCAAAGCTCCTGTGATCTCTACCGTAGTCACATTAGGCTCGAATGAAATATGTATTGGAAGAATGATTTCGTCATTTTTTTTTGGGTGTTTTTTTAAAAAATCTGCGTACGTCTCTTTACTCAAATTTTTTTCGCCTTTTTCATGATATATTGATTCGTAAACTTTCTTATAGTTTTTTTTATCGATGTATTTTTCAATTGATGACGTCGATTGAGTTTTTTCACTATTTTCACTGTGGTTGAAATGCTGGGATATTTTTACATTAAACTTGCCTGCGTTGAATGCAGATAAGTTTTCTTTGATCGTCTCATTTCGTGAAACTTTACTATTTTTATCAGGCTCTTGGAGCACACAATAGGCAAAAAGTAAAAGCTTTTCCCAAGCCTCGACGGTATTTTCTTTTACACACGTGTCAATACACTTTGATAAGGATGATGCTATTTCTTCGCAAGCCGCCTTTGGAATGTATTTCATTAATTTTGTGCTGGTTTTGTATTTTGCCAATTTGGAGCCTAGCGTTTCAACGGGACTGTCAATCTCGGCCATATTTAGTTAGAATTCAAACATTTAAAAATATTACAGAACAAAATTTATTTTGTTGGCGTCACTTCTGTGACTGTCGTCACAGTCTAAATTGAAAATTTCATAGTAAATATGTTTTATTAGAACAAAAAAGCCTCGATTAGCTGTTTATTTATCGGATATCAATAAACGACTGCGAATATTATATCGAAGACAAACATAATTGAGTACTTACAGTCTTATCGAAAATTTGCAATATTTATAATCTTCTTATAGATATATTTTGGGAGTAGCTTCTATCAGTGTGTTTCGCAATTTTCATCATCGTGTCACATGCCCTTTAACTTTTTTGTTCACTACTGTCTTTATGCAAATTATGTTCAAATCCATGAATGTTCCATGTTTTTCTCCAATGTTTTTATGAAAAATATCATTATATTTTAATATGGTCATTCTATCCATGTTTCTATTTATTTCTCAATAATAAACTATTTCTTCATTTTTAATATTTTGTCTGGTCACCACGCCTCATGGTTCCTCTAATATTCTCTTTCCCCTACCAGTCTCTTTGCCTTTTACTTGCTTGTCATCCCAGCATCCAGTTGCTCCGCTGAGTACATCCTATGGATAGTCGTCAGTAGTCTTCTACAACGTCGAAGTCCACCCGTTTGGTATAGGAGACAGACGGGGGTCCATATTTATAGATATTTTTTTATTATTAATTGTATTTCTTACAGTTTGGGTACAACTGCATATGTATATTTACATCGGATGAGGTATTAATCAATGTGACCAATCAATCAACGTTCAAAATCAATCGTAAAATCTTAAAATATGTTTTGAATTCACGCACGGATAATCGAGTTTTGTTTCGCCTTTGCTTTAAGACCAATGTGGTTAAAGATTCTCTGCAACCTGTCCATTATCCTCTGATATTCTAGACCAGGGTCTCCCAAACATGACAGCGTCATTGGCATACTCGAGTTTGCATAGCTTCCAATCGGGAGCAACGGCCACACTTCGCTCAGGTGGAGTTGACTTCGTCAGTATGAAGTCGAAGATTATGACGAAGAGGAAAGGATGTTAGACGCACCGTTGTCTGACCCCGGTTGGGGCCGCAAACTATTTAGTTGTAATATCGCTGATTCGTATGCAGCACTCGGTGTCCTTATGCCGGCATTTAATAGTAGCGACAGTCTCTGCAAGAACGATAGTTTGGTGAAAATATTATTATACCGTGATGTTTTTATACGTATGACACATTTTTTTTCAGTCGACGCAAGCAATGTTAAATTGTTAACGCTGACGATACTCTTGGCTGTGTCTAAACGGTTTACTCCAGAATCTTTGATTGCCATTAGGTACTTACAGCTATTCAAGGTTAAGCAAGTTTCATAGATTTCCGTTCCTCCGATAGAATTGAATGCAACGTGGCATTTGGACTTGATCATCCAATCCCGGACAATTTCTCATATCCCTAGTTATTGAGATGGGTGTTTTTTCAATTCCGAGATTTATCATTAAGTAAGGTCATATGTTTTGAATTGTATAATCTTATAAGAAACACTCTGCTTTAAGTTGTTCAAATTAAAACCGTGTAAAAGAATGCAATGTTCAAACAAAACGATGTGGTTCAGGATAGTATAAAATTTTAAATATTAAAAACACGTGCTTCGCCTCTTTCAAAGACATCCTCAGAAAACCTTACTCTCACAGTGCCTGTTTAAGTACGAATGATTTTAATTTTAATATTCTAACTAGGGATTCTGTGTCGAGACGTCTCGGGACGAAAGTCCCGGGACTTTTAAGCTTTTTTGCTGTCGTAAGTCCCGGGACTTTGTTGCTAAATGTCCTGGGACTTAAGACAGCCAAATTTTACATTTTAATTTTGAAAAACCCATTCTAACAAAATAAAATTGGATGCAAGCAATCGCTAATGTGACCTAAAAAGTTAATTTTGATTTAAAATAAATTTACATTGGTGTCTATCCTCGAGATCAGTTTTGAAAAAAATGCATTATATTCAGGCTAAGGATTAAAGGCCGGGGTTTTAACAAAATTAAGTATGCATATATAAAAGGGACCTTATGAAAGGAACAGCTGTTTAAATTTATAATTGTAGAAGTTTCAAATAACATCTATTTATATATTGTAATACGAAACAACCATTTTCGATGGGTAGAGACATGCAGAAATACAAAAAAAACTTAGACACGTGTTCGCTTAACTCAATAGTTCAACAATTTGAAGCTTGGGATTCACAGAATTCCAAGAAATAATGAAGCCGATAGTTATTTCTAGAAAATTAAGTTATAAATCAAGGCGGATTATAAATGTTTTATTATCAACAGTTCAGCTGGGACTAATTGTTTTTCAAAAAGAATACAAGAAAGATCAATGTTTTGGAAAAACAATGTTGCAACAACGTTTATTACAAAAATAAGAAATCGGCTGTCTGATTCGTCATTAAATTCATTATTATTTTTAAAATCATATTTTGATAAGCAAAAATAAAATATTAACTTTTGTGTAAATAATACATACTATGTATGATTTGAGGTTCTGATTTTATTATTCAATTAATTTAATATTTTCATTATTAATAAATAAATGTGTTCAAAATATGTATTTATTTTAATTAACGCATACTTTCGGCGGCCTTCTAAAGTACGTACGAAAAAAAATATACGTTTAACTGCGTAAAAAACGTTCAAAAAAATTACAAAATATTATAATTAAATGTTCATACCTGATGTGGTTTTATTTACAAATGTTTTTCACTAATTTTCAGCTGTATTGTGATTTGTGAAGTAACGGTCATAATTTTACCCAATTCATTGTTATTTTTTAAATACATGTGTCGCTATCATCCCTTTTTAGTACATACATACAAATATTTAATTTTAATAAATTTATAATTTTATTGAAGGGGAAATAAAAGTCCCAAGTCCCGGGAAGTCCCGGGACTTTGACTTTATCACATCTCGAGTCTCGGGACTTTGAAAAACCCGAGATTTCAGAATCCCTAATTCTAACAATATATATTATAAAAACGGGAATCAAGGAGGGGAGGATAGAAAGCAAAGAAACAATAAAGAAACTACAATCGCCATAAATTTCATGGTTGAAAAAGTACTTTTGCAAAGATATGTACTTCCAAGCATTGAACACATTTAAAAGCCAAAGTTCCTCAATTTAGAATATTTCCCTAATGTTAGTTATTTGAAAAAATCTTCTCCCAATTCATTTCTGCCAGTACAAAAAGAGTCTTTTGCAATTCGCACAACTTCAGCTTCAAAATCAGACTCTTTTTGTCTTTGCATAAAATATTTTCATTTTTCGAATTCAAAAAATTATTACCAGGAATGGGCCGCGGGCCGTACTTGATCACGTTGTAGGCCGTATACGGCCCGCAGGCCGCGGCTTAGAAAGCCATAATATATGTGAACACCTTAAAGCAGTGGTTTCCAACCATTATGTCACTACATCTCACTTTAAAAAATATATATCTTCGCACCCAACGTTCCCGGTAAGGTGTGCGCGTGTACGCGCGCACACCTTTCGAAACGTACCCGCACACATTTTTCGATACCCGCACAAGGCCGGACACAGAAATATTGTAAACATAAGTTTGTTTCACCAAATTTTTATATTTGCGCACACTTTTAATTTCGCTGAAAATTTACTGCTCACAGAAGTTGATGGTCCGCACACACAATAGAAAAATTAGAGGGAACGTTGTTCGCACCTCCCCATTCTTTATTTCATATAGAAGTAAAGACACGTTTTCAAGGGTAAATAAATATTTTGGACTGTTCGCGCCTTCCTTTTTAATACTTCACGCCTCCCAGGTTGGAAATCGCTGCCTTAAGGCTTAAGCTAATGCGAAAAGAGAGGTATGGACGCTTTGAGTGTATTTACATTAACTTGCTAATATTTAAATAATAATAACTTGCTAATATTTAATAAATAATATTTAATTTTTTTAGAAAAGCCCTAAGGAAAATACGCAAGTCATCCATTGTAATGAGAGTCTTATAATTGTGTTCATTGCTTAAATGAAAAATTCGCAATTGATATTTTTTAAGACTTTTACTATGTAATCAGAAATGAATTTTATACGGGGACTTCCCGAGGACATAGGCGAGTAAGCAACTGCTTGGGGTCAGGCAAGTTATAGAGAGCGGCAAATGATCACCGATTTTTTTAAATGACTAAATATTTTTGACAGAAATTTGGCATAGAATAAATATGATGCCTCAATGTCTTTGATAAACAAAATATCAAATGAAGAATTGATAATTGTACTGTGTAAATGCATTTGAAATTAACATTATTTTGTATGATGTGTATTGTATGATGTGGTAATAGTTATTTTTTCATAAGTATTGAACAATAATATGGGCTTTTGGATAATATTTATTGGTGAGGGAGGATCTTTGTCAATAAGGAACACAAATATATTATGAAGCATCTGAAAGCAAAACAGAGTAAGTGACAAAACATTTGTTTGAATAAATAGGTGAGTAGAGGATTCGAACTTCTATAATTGTAAATGTGTTTCTGGGATAATGGAAAATAAGTGAAAAAAATGGGCGCTATTTTAGGACTCCCCCTAGGGGCAGCACATAGCAAAGGAAAGTCACTGATTTTATATTATGTGAATATGGTTAAAATTCACATGAGAGATTTTATTCCACCGAAGACTTTCAAGTGATATTTCTTTGCTGCTTGATTTCAATAGCAAACAACATGTCTTCGAATAAAAATATTGAATACTGGCAACCGATTTGAGTAAAAGGAAAAAAGACTTGAATTAAAGAAAATAATTGACGTTCAGTAGGTGATCGCATCTAAGTGGGTTTTTTTCTCTTTTCACTCGTATGCTTATTCCTGGAAGTGGAATTAAAAACCATGTGAAATAGTCAAGATATCGTAAAATTTCTCAATAATCAAAAATGTTAAACTATTTACGTAGGTTTGTTTTTAATCTGAGAATATCTGGTACTTATTATCTGCGATAATATTAAAACAATTTTATCTGTAAATATTTGTGATAACACTCCTTTCTCGCTGCACTATGTTGCAATACATTAAAGTTTGTCAATTCGATAGCAGTAATTAAAATGTATATTAATTATCAGTCTTGATTATTCGACTCATCTATGTATTCGAAACGCTTTATAACACCGTAAAATAGTATATTTTTTGAATTTTAATATCACACATTTTTCAATATACTTCTATGACTTTACATATCTTACCCAAAAGGCCACAGACCGTTACGCTCCAAGTAGATTTGTTATTATAAACATTGCATAACAGTTTGCAGCCTCTGACGCATTTTCTAAAAGCGTGACGGGTTCTGGTCTCCTGGTGTAATAACTCATAATAATTGAAGCAAGATTTTCCTAATATAAATCTCCTATTCTCGTATCGAATTTCAATATTGATAATTGAGGGACTCAAAATACATAAGACCCAAGCTCAAAAGGAGAGTTTTAAGTTAATTCAATTATAAGTCAGCATATTTTACCAATTGCAGAAGATTTTTTGTTCACACTTCTTTAAATAGGAAGGTTTTGAAAGATCTATCAAGTTTTTCAATTTTACAAAAATGACCAAAGCCAGGTAGCTCATTCCCAAAACAACAGAAAAAAGATATGTAAGTGGAAGATTGACTTTCATTTTAATATCTGATGTTATTCTTTGGCTACAAAATGGTCATTGAAGAATTAAAAAAAGAGAGAAATATGCGTTTGGCCGATTGTTTTTTGAGCTATTCAAATATATAAGCAAATATTAAATACATTAATTAAATACCTACCGTAATGCGGGGTGATAAAATATTCTTCTACTCCCAAAAAAAACAAGATAAAACGCTTTTTTCCCGTCTATAGTTACATTCTCCCTGAATCGGAATTCGGATTCAGAAAATAGTTTCTCAACAGCCCTTCAGTATTCTTTAATCACAAGTAAGAGCACCAAGAACTTTTACAGCAGCAGAGCCACCGGAATAGTACTACTTGGTCTGGATAAGGAATTCAATACAGTATGGCACGACAGACTTGTTCACAAGCTCGTTGTGATAAATACGACACCTTACATCTCAAATATTATCCAGAAAAACTTTAAAGAACGCACTATCTCTGCAAAGTTTCCACTCGGGTGCGCCAGGGTATACATCTGGGTCACGGCCATTCTATCATTCCCCGAGCACTCTATAAACTGTTCTGTCACTCTATACGCAGACTACTCATAAATCACATCCAGCCACAAAAAGCGAGAACAGCGAAACGTCGCTATGAAACTGATATGGTCCAAGTGAGTGACTTCTTCACTGGAAACTTAAAGTCAACGGTGCTAAAGCAAAGGCGACTTTCGCAACGTGCAAGTAAGCCAACAAAAACTTTAAAGGCAAAATCACCGTCTGTGGAATCCTTTGTTCATTTGCGGTTTAATACCTCAAGATGTACCTGGGCTGCTTGCTCGCCCTGTCTACTCACATAGGAGAAGGAAGACGCAAATATGCTGCAATACGCTCTACCCGATAATCAATGCTAGAAGCTACTTCAGTATTGCTAGCACAAAGGCATTATAAAAGATGCGCCTACCTGGCAGCAATTTCGTACTCCTAGAGAAGATCAAAAATGAAGACCTGTGCATAATATAGTCTTGAGGAAGAATGCCAGCACGCAATACCTCCATGCGTGGTACAAAGGCACAAACATCCAAAGACTCAACGTCTCCATCGCATCAACTTTGTGGATAGTCTGAAGTTAGGGCCTTGTATCGCTTCAACTCTCCAGGTTACAAAAATCGGAAAAGTGTACAAGACATTACGACGGGTCAGTCGAATCTATCGGCTCCGTCGATCATGCCAAACTGGTCGTATTTAGGACAAAAATAAAAGTTATTTATAGAGCTTATTAGGAAATTGAACGCAATTTATATAAACTCTTTCTTAAACTCCTTTTTTTATGTATTATAAAATTTCTGGAAAATATTTGAAACACGATTAATGTCAGACAT
>CM062822.1:38665667-38912467 GCA_031772345.1 Himalopsyche anomala | reverse complement strand
GAATAATTATTGATTTTGATTCATAACTGTATTTCTATTTGTTCTTCGACATTGAAATTTGGATGTTTTTAATAAAAAAAGACTGTTCCAAAAAATGAAATTTATTTAATTATAGATACAAAGGAAATATGTTCCACATTATCAAATAGAGAATAAGTTCGTTACCCTCTCGAAAGCCATCATGATCGATAACACAGTAAATTTACTTACAGTGATCAAACAGAAAGATGAATCTAATGGCGGGCTTCGTCATTAGCGTGTCTTATTTTCCAGTATTTTGTGGTTTTCTCGATTTCCGGTATAGCGGAAAATAAATACACCAATACCGTCATCTTTTCCGGAAAACTAAGATACGCAAGAACTGTCAAGATAACAAATCCACAAGGATAAAAATTAAACAATTTAGAATATTTATTAAATAACAGACATATGTTTGTAATCACTATTTCTATTAAAACAATATAACATATATTAATTATTATTTTTTGGAATTCTAAAAGAATTCTAATAACTTATATTAATTATAATAACTTTTTTTCGAAATCCTGGGACACCATGACACAACAGCTCAACTGTATCTTGGGATTCCAGACGCCGGAAAGAGAAACCAAATTAAAAAATGCAATGAAACGATATAAACCGCCGTCGGCTCCAAATGCGGTTTAATAAAACAACATTTGAGCCAAATTGGATTGTTAACCATTATGAGAAGCAAACAAACCTCACAGATTTATTTTATTCACAGATAACATTTCAAAATTTGAAAGGTTTTGAAAAATTGAGAGAGGTGATTTGCAAGTACACGTCTTCTGTGTACAAACAATGTGAGATGGTGAAAAAACACAAAAAGGGTCTCGGGACACACACAGTCTTACCCGACAGTTATATTGAATGAAAGAAATGTGCAGACAAAAGATCATCCAGTGTTTAAGAAAATATAGCACATCACCATTCGCAGATACTACCAAAAACAAATGAAATTATTTATATTTCTGATACAATCTAACGTTTATACATCAAACGACATAGTTTAGCAAACAAATATGAAGAAAAAAAAAACAATCATTTATGTATCCATAATATTTCTGGATGTCATAGGAAGATTCTGCTCCATACATTTCAGCTCTTCTAGTTGCATGCCAATCACCGGTTCGTCCCAATCTTTTTGATTTGCACGATTTTCTAACGATGGTGGATCCGCATTGGTCAATTTCCGCCATTTACGAATTGGTTCTTTAATAAGATTTTCAAATTTTCGTTTCGGATAAATTAAATCCATCATTTTCTTTACAGAGTAAACAGACGCTAAGTATGCCGACGGGGCTAATTTATGTATTTGTCTTATACCCAATCCTTTTTTGTTTATCGGCAAAGTATTCTTACACCAAGAAGTATCATCCGTTGAAATTAATAGACTCTTAAAACAATTTTTCACTCGTTCGTCATATTGTAAAAGAATTTCGGGAATCTCGAATGCAGGACACGTTCGTAATATGTAAACAATCCTTAATATATCTGAATTACATTTCAAAAAAGGTTCAATATGTGCGATTGGTAATGCATTTTTTATACGTTTTAAATCGATTTCAACATTTGCAATTCGTTTTTTGAATGTTTCTTTTAATGCTTTGTTTGTCAGTGGTGACCCAAGCACTATTAAATTTTCTTCACTAACCAATGTCAAATCATTGACTTCTGTCAGAAATTTCCTTTCCGCTTCTTTTTTTTCTTCCTCCAAAGTGCTAAAGATACAGAATTCACACTTTTTTATACTGACACTCAAGCCTAATTCTTCTTCCCATGATCTTATTTTCTTTAAATCACTTAAAACAGTATCGGGATCGTCAACCAGAGTACCATCATCCGAAAACCAAATGCAAAGATTCGATTCCAATAACTTGTAATATGAATGCATCACAACACAAAACAGCATTGGCCCTAGAGGGTCACCCTGCTGTACTCCTCGCTCAGAACTTATTACGCTCTCACCAAAGAATAGATTCGATGAAGTAGCCAGTGTTTGATAAAAATATGGATAGTAATTTGAAAGGTGTTTGTTTTCTGCAACAGCTTTTAAAATTTTGTCACGGTGGACTGCATTGAAAGCATTCGCGAAATCTATTTTGAGGAGAGCTTTAGTTGCACCAATATTGTCTTTAAGATACTGACGTGTCGCGTGAATGGCAGCGTCGGTGCCTCCTTTGCATCCGTAACCGACTTGTAGCGGCCGCAACATCGATGAAATAGGTTCACCTACTCGTTTATTAATGACTTTTGCAACCAATCGTCTGATGGTGTTGCCAACGGCAATCGGACGAATGCTGCCGTCTCGTTTTTTCAATGCAATAAGATTTGCGCCGTATAAATATTTTATTAGCGCGTCGTTTACTTTGCCACATATCATAAAATCGGCCAACTTACTCAGTGATAACATTAATTCTTCATTGAAAGTTTTTCCCTGTTTTACTAATGCATTCAAATGTTTTGCAGACAAACCATCTATTCCACTGGCGGAATCAATCCCAAAACTTTTCAAAGCTCCCTCGATCTCTTCCATAGTCACATTAGGCTCGAATGAATTAGGTATTGGAAGCATGATTTCGTCATTTCTTTTTGGGTGTTTTTTTAAAAGTTCTGCGTGCGTCGCTTCACTCAAATCTTTTTCGCCTTTTTCATGATATATACATTCGTAAACTTTCTTATAGTTTTTTTCATCAATGTATTTTTTAATTAATGTCGTCTGAGTTTTTTCACTATTTTCACTGTGGTCGAAATCTTGGGATATTTTTACATTAAACTTGCCTGCGTTGAATGCAGATAAGTTTTCTGTGATCGTCTTATTTCGTGTAACTTTACCATTTTTATCGGGCTCTTGAAGCACACAATAGGCAAAAATGAAAAGCTTTTCCCAAGCTGCGACGGTATTCTCTTTTACACACGTGTCAATACACTTTGATAAAGATGATGCTATTTCTTTACAAGCCGGCTTCGGAATATATTTCATTAATGTTGTGCTAGTTTTGTATTTTGCCAATTTGGAGCCTAGCGTTTCAACGGGACTGTCAATCCCAGCCATATTTAGTTAGAATTTAAGCATTTAAAAATATTACAGGACAAAATTTATTTTGTTGGCGTCACTTGTCTTCACAGTCAGAACTGTAAATTTCACAGTATATTTGTTTTATTAGAACAAAAAAGTCTCGATTAGCTGTTTATTTATCGGATATCAATAAACGACTGCGAATATTATATCTAAGACAAACATAATTGAGTACTTACAGTCTTATCGAAAATTTGCAATAATTATAATCTTTTAATAGATATATTTTGGGAGTAGCTTCTATCAGTGTTTTTCGCAACTATTATCATCGTTTCACATGCTTTTTAACTTCCTTATCCACTACTGTTTTGTAAGATAAATATGATCAAATCCATGAATGGTCCATGTTTTTATCCATTGTCTAATTGTAATATGCACGCGTCACTATGCAAAACAGCATAGGATCTCAGTGTCTGCCAAACTGTGTGCCGCAGCACACTACTCTACCGCAAGAAGTCCCAGGTGTGCCGCGTTGGAAGAAACCATAAAAATATTAATTATAATACCTATTCATTTAAATTTTCTTCAGTCTCAAATAAATTTCAATCAAATATTTGTCACGTTCATACATAGTGGTCAACGCGACACACTTTCCGCAGTTCCTTTTTTAAATGTGCAATTCCTTTTTAACGCATTTATATTTGGTGTGTCGCGGTAAAATTCCCATACACCAGTGTGCCGTGAAGTAAAATAGTTTGGCAGACACTGCTCTAGATAGAAAGTCAAATTGCTTTAGTTCTCTGTCAGAACTTATTACTTATTAGTAAATACTAAAGAATTGACCAGTGTTTGATTAAAATATGAGTAGTATTTTGTAAGGTGTTCGTTATCTGCTACAGCTTTTAAAACTCTGTCACGTTGAACTGTATTATAAGCATTCGTGAAGTCTATTTTGAGAAGAGCTTTAGTTGTATCAATATTGTCTTGAAGATACTGACGTGTCGCGTCAACAGCTCCTTCCATTCGTTGCCGACTTGTCGTGGCTGCAACATCAAGGAATTAGTTCCACCTGCCCGTTTATGACTTTCGCAACTAACCGCCTGATGGTGCTATGGCTCACGATGGGACAAGGGCTTATACAAAAACCGATTTTTGAAAAAACTGGTTTTCGGATGTCAATATTGTTCTAAAACCGGTTTTATCCGGTTTTCGAAGTTTTACAAAAAAATGGATAATTTAGTTAAAATAGCGAAAAAATGGTTTAAATTATTTTTTATTTTGTTTTACATATGTATATACATAATAATACACAACATGAAATTATTTGGTGTAACTCCTCAGAAAATATGGTTTAAAAAAACACAAAGCGTCCACTGATCGATCACTTAGTGATGATCTAATTTTTGTAACAAAATTTCCTGATTTTCCTTTTAATGCATCAAATAAAATATCCAGTTAAAAAGTCAAAATACTAACGTTATTATTTAAATAGTAAAAAACATATTAAAAACCGGTTACGAAGTTGAAAAAAAACGGTTTTTGAAAACCGACTAGCCCTAGATGGGACGAATACTCCTGTGTCTTTTTTCAATACAATGAGACTTGCGTCTTAGATTTTTTTATTTTAAATTGTTTGTGCATCGATTATCAAGAAACTACTGATAATTTTATCTGGAATGATTATAGCCTTATCGATAATTTAAAATAATGACTATTTTACCTTTCTGTGTATCATTTCTCATAACATTTAACTTCTTTCCTTGAGTTCAACCGTCACCCTTTTATGATAAGTAAGATCCATAAATATATCATGTTTTTCTTCAATATGCTTATTAAGCAATGGTTACATAAAACTAGTTATTTCTACAAGAATCATATTAATAAATTATTTCCATTTGAAATATAATTGTTTCTGGTTTTCTAGTTTCGTGGTGACGAAGAATTGGATCCGAGGGTAATAATTCCCATAATCCACGCATAGATTGCAAAACCAATATTGTCGAAACCAGGATCCCGGTATTCATGGTGTTTTTGCAGTACCGAAATACCGGATTTAAAAATGCAAAATTTTAGCACTGAAAATTAACTGAACGAATATTAAAATTAAATAAATCATCACATCAATTAATAAAGTTTTTCTCGGTGAATTGAAATATTTAAAATCTGAAAAAAGTTTAAATATTTACAGGTTACACAATTGATGACCGTTATTTAAAGTTTATTATTATTTTTAAAAGCTGTAGGTTTTCTTAAAATTCCATAGGATACTCAACATTGTACCCACCACCAACCGCTCAACTTCATACTCTTCTTTTGTAGCGTAACAATGTTACTCGTGTTCAAAGTTTTGCCAGGTATGTCCCGAGAAGAAATTCTTCAAGCTTAGGTTGCATGCACTACACTGCAAGGTTTCCCAAACTATGTTCCGCGGAACACTGGTGTTCTGTGGGACCTAAATAGGTGTTCCGTGAAAATTTACAATGGGAATATACGGCAACACATTTAAGCATCTTTTATTTTATATTAAAAATCGAGTGATGGTAAATCTTCACTGATGTTTAAACGTCAAAGATCACATGCGGAGATTTTGAATCACAAAGAATTTTATTTACTTATATTTTTATGTTACACATTTTAAAATTAACTAATAAATAAATAATAAGTGATTTAATAACATATCATTTTTCAATATTTTTACTATCATGAATTACCATACTTAATAAGCAGCTGTGTTTCGTTAACATTTCCAGATTTGCGAAGTGTTCCATTGCAAAATAAGTTTGGGAAACCCTGCACTATAGTATGCATAAATGATAAGTAAAATATTGAAGTCAATTTAAAAATAAAGCTTTTATTCAATTCTTTTTTGATAATACGCGGTGAATTCCTTGGAGGCCTTATAATTTGCCTTAGATGCAACCAAGTCGGCATAACCGACGGGGCCGACAGATCCGACAGATAGTTCGTTATTCATTTCTGGGGTCTTTCAAAGGATTAAAATGAAATAGTTTCAGCATTCTGAATAATATTCCCGCATTTGAAAATAGGACTATTTACTAACCGACCAAGCTATAAGAGCTCGGCAGTAAAGTAACCGTGGGCAGTTATGAATCGGCTGGTCCAGAAATTTGGAGTCAAAACTTTGGTTATCTCCATTTGACATTGCCTGCTCTTGGAGGAATTGTCTCATCGAGACTGTCAAATTTGTATCGTAGCTTCTATCGCCACACTGCACCCTGCAGTTCTATGGACCTTAGAAACGTGAGAATCTGGTCGAGGAGGAGGTAGTAAATGAATTCCTCCCACCTGGGACTCGAGTGTCGACACCCTTATACAGCACTACTGTTGCGCCTGTAACTTGAAAGTGCAAATCTAACGGAATTATACCAGCCAAGACTGGCAATGCATCTGTCGATTAGGATCTGTATGCTATCTGTACACACTGCGTTGTCTACTTAGAAGGATTTTCTGAATCGAAAAAATGTTACATCGCTTGTACCATATGCTAGCAGCGTATTCAGCAATTCCCACGTGTATGGCATCGTAAGCTATTTTAAGAAAACTAGATCCTAACCCTCAATTTTTACCTGCTAAGCGTGAGATTATGCGTAGGTTGTTTATGAAAATCACCTGTTTATGATTGTGTATATTTTATCTTGGGGTTATTTTATATGAAATATCGAAATACTGAGTTTCCTTTACTTGCCAAGTAACGATATTCCAATTTTAGGTATTTTTTACTTTTTAGAAAAATTTCGTCCGTTATTTCAATTCCTACTCCACGCAACTTTCACCGAACCGTTAGTATGACCAGGGACGTCCCGAGGGAACAGGCGAGTAGGCAGTAATTGCCATGGGGCGGCTAGTTCTAGGGAGCAGCAAATGATCACAGATTTTTCAAATGACAATTTTTTCGATAGATACTTATATAATGTCAGTGCATTTTAAATTTACACTATTTTTTATGATGTCTAGTGAAGGTGATAGTTATTTTTTTAAGATTATTGAACAATAATATGGGATTTTGGATCATATTTATTCATGAAGATCTTGTCAATAAGGTAAAAATATATTAAGAATAATTTATTGTAGACATTATGTATTTGACACAACGAATATTAAATCATTATATATATTATAACAGAAATATTGCATATTCTTCCTGATAAATTGAAATGAAATAATTTAGAACATAGTATCGCACATAACACACTGAATAAGAACGTGTCATAACCAGGGATGGGCTGGAGCAGTGGCGGTTCCTGACCTGAAATCTTGGGTGGGCTAGAGAAAAGCATATTTCCACTTCACCTTATACATTAATCTACAAGCAAATTAACAAATATTACGACACTACTGCAATGCATAAATTATTATATAATAAAATCAATGCTAATGTAACTAAGAAATAATAGAATAATAACACGGAATCCTTAAATTCGTCTCTTTCAAAGTGAAATAACAAGTACCTACTAAAAGCAGTATAGAACTGTCACTTGCTGTCACTGAAAGTCAATACCTGTCACTTTCATACAATACAACGATATTGGTTTTGTGTTTCAATGCATAAGTATGCGTAATGGGCTGAATCAGATCAGCCCCCAACGATCAACAGAAACTTGACAGATTGAAACACTATCCTTTGTGTTTGATGACGTTTCCGTACATACAAATACAAAAAAAATCTAATCGTGCTTGATTGCGCCCCAGTGTAAAGAAAAATTTCATGATATTGTCTGTGGTTACGGTCTAATCAAATAATAGCCCCTGAGTGGTGTTGCCAGTGACGTAACGTTCCTGTTCCCTGTGAAGTATTTATAGGGTTATTGTTTTTTTATGCCGGCTCAGTTTAAAATTGTAATACAAAACACAATCGAGAATATGATTGTAGGTAGACGTAACATTGTCTTATATTGACAGAGGAAAATTAAAACAAAGATATTATATTCATTTGGGAAAGGTAAGTTAAGCTTATAAATGTATTTATTTTGTTCAGCGGCCGAATTGCTGTTGATTTTTATTCAGCCATCTAATGTTTTGGGTGAAAAATGCAGGTCGGGCTTAGCCCACCTAGCCCGGTACCTAGAACCGCCACTGGGCTGGAGAGGACTCTCAGGGGCTCGCGCGAGCCCATTGTTATATATATCTCAAGTCTCCGAGCCCTTTGTTAAAGTGAGAAAAAACAATATTTCCAAGCCATATCAGTACTTAATTACAATTTCTGACATATACATAATATATATATATATTATACACGGTGGTTTAAATATACAGTAGTATATTTTCAGCTATTGGTATTTATTATTTTACAGTATTTACTCTTTTGTTACATAATATAAGTATATTGAGTAACATGCAATTGTTTAAAAAAATATTCCGCTTAATTGTATATAAGTGATAAAAACACAGAACAGTGAACATTTTCTGTTCATTAAAAAAATCCATTATCACCAAAACGGACATTTTTTTTCTTCAAATTTTAATATAATCTAATACTATTAACAGAAACTTTGAGAAAGCAGGTCATTTTAAGCAACAAACAAATCTGACCAATCCTAAAATCAATATTAAAGAATTGAAAATAAAATGACAGTACCTAGTGTTTTTGTTTTGTATAGTATGTTTTTTGGGCCACTTAAATATATAATATCGACTAAAGAAAAGAAAAAAGACGTAAACACAACAGCTTTTTTTCGATAATCACAATGAATGTAACTTGATACACGTTCTATCACAAGGACGTTAGCTTAAAAGCCGAATAAGCATCTTAATTAATATAGCTTTTAAGTTTTAAAAAATAAAAATCTGCGAAAATTGCAATCATAAAAAAGACTTTGATATCAAATTAAGTCAATTAAGGACCGGTTCATCATTCTCCGTGCACTTCAGGTTGTATATGGACATATATCTCTTAATTTGTCTTTGCCCCAAAATCGTCAAAAACGTTTTTTGTGTCTCCTGTAAAATTTGTTATCTATGGGTTACGTCCTTTTTTCTTTCCAAGACGATATGTAAAAAAACAAAATAATTCATACAAAGATAAATAAGAATTCTAGCCATCTATGAATATTTCGAAATAGTTATTCCAATTCAGAGCTAATAACGTCAATCAATAGATGTTGCTGCAGTTTTTTTTAAAACTATAGCAACAAATTTTATAAAATTATTATTTTTGAAAGATTGTAATTTTGTATACCTACTTATTGGTTGTAATATTGACAAATTTTATTTTATTTTTTTAATAATATTCCCGAAGAAACAACTTACATTTTTTGTAGGTTGCTAAGGGCATTTGAAGGAAAAATTTCCATAAATTTGGCAAACAATAAAGCAAATTCAAGAAGATAGGGTCGGGCTGAAATAAAATTGATGTATAAATAATATAACCTTTAATTGAATTCACTGTACTAACATTCCATTTGAGAAAAACGATAAATTATGGTACTATGCAATTTTTAACTATTTTTTAAACTTTCCTATAGAACGAGAGAAAGAAATCAAATTTTGAGGTAGTGATACCTAATAGTAACGAAAAAAATCAAATATTCACGTGGATGTGATTAATTATATAAAGCTTAATCTAACTTTGGAAACGTCTCAGTTGTTTGAGAATCTTCATCATTCTAATTACCGTTTACTTTTAATTAACGCTTTTGGGCTAACCGTCACTTAGCACCTTTAGGTATTAATCCGACCAGTCAGTGTGGCTCATGGAAAAAAAATCGAGGACCCCTGCTCTTTGAAGCCGCGTTACAATAGTACTTTTCGATAGCAGTTATTTCTCGTTTGAAAGCATTCACACAACCTTACCGCATGTGAAAACGCTTCTGTGGAAAGCGGACTATTCGCCATTAATACTATTATCTTAGAAAAGATTTTAATAAATACAACTAAGGAATCAGAAATCGTATAATGCAGTGCTTCCCAACCTTTTTCGTTCCACGGCCCCCTAAATCTAAAAAAAATAATCCGCGGCCCTCAGATTGTGGTCACAGAAACTCGTTTTTTTTTTTTTAGCTCACCGACGAATTCGAAATCCTCAATTTGCTATACTTTTCACTCCTTAAATCCAATTTATCGATCCCGCATTCCCTTGGTGGCCCCCAATATGGGAAGCACCGATTTGACAGACTTAAATATATATATAGGTGTACTTTCTACTGAATTTCGCGGCCCACATGTTGGGAAGCACTGGTCTAATGCATAGTTTCACTTCTTTGACCCCGTGGCCTCTTTGAGTTTCATATGTTTCTGTGGCCCTTTGGAATAGTGAACGGTTAGGTTGAGAAACCGTGGTCTAATGACTACAATACAATAAATATTGAACGATAAGCAAGGAAGCCTACCTGTCGAGTTGGGTGACATATATTTGAAAACATTCAATATAAAATTCGTCCAAAAACAAAGAAACGCCGAATATATCATCACTACCATTATAATATAATGTCAAATCTCTTATCTAAACTTAAATGTACTCTTATCTTGACTTAAAATATGACGATTGGCGAATGAGCGGAAGATGTATCGGTTGTATCACAAAAGTGGTATTTAATTAAATGTACCTTTATTATTGATTTTTGTGAATGATTCGTTGTGGTTGTAATAGTTGGCACACCCGTCGAACAACCTACAAAATGCGTTTTATTTCACGATGGTGAGTGACAACCTGCTGATAAAAAGTGCAAACAAATATTTTTGAAAGATTCCGCGGTTAGTTTGTGATAAATTATTTTCAATTTGTTTTTCCACTTCTTGGACCACAAAACATGCAATAACATTTTTTTTACAACGTCAAAGATAACAAAATTTTAATATGAGTAGTCCAGCTTTGTAGACCAGTGTTATTAAAGTTATGGTCCGCGGACCGGCTCCGGTCCGCTAGAGTTTATTTGAAATTTATTTCTCTCTGAAATTAGAAAATATTAAAAATATAAAAAGAGCAACTATCAACAAAATGTAGTTTTATTAATTTTAATAAATAGACTTGACGATTCAATGGAAAATTAGCAATCGTGTAAAGCAGCGATTTCCAACATGGGAGGCACGAACTGCCCAAAATATTTATTTACTCTTTAAAATGTGTCTTTATTACCATATGAAATAAAGGATGGGGAGGTGCGAAGAAATTTTTTTCTTCAAAGGGAGGAGCAGTAACATAAATGTTGGAAGACACTGGTGTAAAGTATGTTAGTTGTACAGTCAATTCTGGAGTTGCATTGCGTTGCGAATCCGCCACCTTGGACGTAAGTCGAATTTCATACAAATATTATTTTTTAAATAAATCCAATATATGGCATTAATATAAATTTATTCAGCTATATACCTACCTACCTACGTTCAATTTTGACATTTATATGGGTCACCTGCGTCAAAATATTATTTAATAAAACATTTCTCAGAGTAAAGAAAAATATTTTTTACTAGTTTATACCCCTTCGTAAGTACGAACAGTCGGAAATCGAGAAATGTCTGTATATAAATATGAGTTCCTGGTTGACGCCGGTCTGCGAAATATTTTCCCAATTTTTACCGGTCCGTAGATGTAAAAAGGTTGAAGAACACTGTTGTAGACAACGCTTTATTTGTGGTACACTTTATCGAATTTTAATTTATGTTTTAATTCGCTTTTTATTATATTCATTGACATTAATTCAGATATGCATCAATAATTTCTATACTTGATAATATGTTTTCCTAATTGCTCTAATATTATAACCGATAAAAAAAGTTCAAATTCACTCGTGCACTTGAATACCAAAAGATGCCGAGAAGCTAATCCTGAGCCGTTAGTGAATCAAACGTATGGAAATGTGCAAAATTTGAACGATTAAAATCAGAGATGGGCTGGAGGGAGCTCGGAGGGGCTCGCGAGAGCTCCGTGTTAAAATTTAGTAAGGCCTGCGAGCCCCTTGTTAATTTAAGAGAATACAATATTCTCAGATCAAATTAGTATATAACTGCAACTTCTGACTTATATATCATTTACGACAGCTCAAATATAGGCAGTAGTACATTTTTAGCCATTTCCATTGATAAATTTACGGTAAATTTCATACTGTTACATATTATAAGTGTATTAAGTAATAATCGATTGCTTATTTAAGTATTGGATGAGTATTTAAAAAAATCATTCCTTTCCCAGAACACCGAGAATCGTTTTGAGATTAAGCGAGCCCTTTGTTAACGTATTGGCAGCCCAATTCTGATTAAAATTTTATATTTAGTGTCAAATCGTGTCAAATTCTCGATTTTTTTTTTTAAAACGATGCACATATATTAAAAAGGTTTTTTTAATTGCACGCGAAAAATAATAATTGTGTATAATGAATGGCATGACAATTAACCTCGGTATAAGCTGATAGCAGTGCTCCAAATAACCTTGCTATCTACATTGTATTTAAACAAAGCAGAAACCCTCTTTAGTTTCTCTGGTTGTCATGCGACAATTAAGGATACATTAAAACCCCCATTTACACTTAAGTCAGGACAGTGTAATTTTGGGTAGTGTAATTGGGGTAGTGAATCTCATACAAAATTACGGATTTAGTTTTTTCCGCAAAAAATGCAAATTTAAGTTTTGCAAAAAAAAAATATGGACGAAATATTTAGTTACTAAGTGATAAAATGCAAAGCGCGCCAAAATCCAACACATAGACAGTCGCCCGGCTATGCGTGTATAGCCTAGCACGTGTTGAATACATAGACGCTAGCCAACATTTGACTGTATGCGCTGCACAGTGACCGTCTCGTAGCAACGACAATGAAATGCTACAGTGCAATTGGGGGATTTGCGGCGAATATTTCAAGCCAGCGCGTAGTTCGGAGTAGTGTAATTGGGAGTTCCACTGTATTTAAATTGGGAGAACCTAAGCTTGTTAGGCAATCGCTCTTCCTAAACTCAACTTATTTGGATTGGGTTGGGTAGGAAAGAGTAAAAACATCACATAAATGCATGCCTTTGGATACAAATCTTTATAAATGTCTAAATCAGGGGTGGGGAACCGTTTCACCTCTAAAGGCCGTATTCATTTTTCTGATTCGACATAAGGCCGCAGTAAACATTGACTATAGAATTTTTGGCTGGAAACAGGAAATTACGATCAGAATATGTCAGGAATTTACGAATTTACATAAATTTACAGAATTACAGAATTGGCCAGAAGGCCGCACAAGAGTGGTCAAAGGCCGCAGGTTCCCCACGCCTGGTCTAAATGTTTTAATTAGTATCATCAATGCTCACAAACCGGGTTTCGCTTTTCAGCATTTTCAGATGCGTGCATGAATGAACTAGAACGCATTTAGATACCGAAACGCGAAATCTTGACCATTAGTGACAAAACATGTGAGAATGAACAAAATTTTAACGATTAAAATGTAATATTGAAAATCCACCAATCACTTTTAGTCGAATTTTTAAAATACCAAGACAAACAATTTTAAATTCGGAAATTCGAGTAACGTATCACAAAGCTGAGTAGTAAAGATTAGTAATTAGGATTTGTGATGCAATCTCACAACATTGACAAACTGTAAACAAAGCAAAATCGCGATTACACGTGGAATCAATCAACTTTCGGATGATGAGTTTGCATGCGTTCGAATTTTGTTTCGTTGGGTCGGAGGTGTTTTGATCAGAGAAACAGATTCTGCGTACCTTGTGCTTCTCAAACATTTTTTTATGTCTCGACTATTCAAATTAAAATTAATTGTTATGTTTTTGTTACCACATTTCGTGAATAAATGATAAATAATGAGCGTGTTTTTCTTTCTTGGAATGACCAACAAATCCAGAAATCAGATATTTTATGATTATATAAATAATCACTCATTCAAAAACAGTTTTAGTACAATGCAATACTACAGCCAATACAAAACAAAACATTGAAATTATATGATCCAAAATTTACTTTGTAGATCTTTTAACCATAGCTTTTTCGTCAGTAAACCACCGTCATTACCATACTATTCTTGGTTTAAAAAAAATACCTCTTTCAATTCCCGGGTAGAAAACTGGTTACAGCTTTGTGAATTGTGAAAAAAATGTAATCGTAGGTCACTAGTTAAATCAAATATGGCTTAAGAAGCATTTAAAACATTTTCAACAATACGTGTCTCTTATCAAAATAAATAAATGTTAGATGTACTATTTATATCGTATGAAATTTCAGAGGAGCCAAAAAGTGTTGATATTTCTATTTAAAAATAATATATGTTAACTCTCAAAGTCACCTGCTGTGGCCCAGTTAGTTAGAGCATGCTGTACCGATCACGCAGGTCTAGGCTAAATTCCCGGTCGGATCACAGTGAATTTTAAAATTATTCAATTCACAGTTATGATCGAAGACTGGGTGTTTGTGATGTCAATTCACATTATTTTCTTTCCTCCCATCCTTCTGATTCTTTAATAACTGGATGTATCAATAGCGATTAGTCAACCAATAATCCTGTTGTAGCCTTATCCTTCTTTACCTACTATTCACTTCGAAAAAAAAATGAGGTTGAGCGACTGAGCAACAAACAGTTCTCGTAGAAAAAAATCTGTTGAGATTCCTCCATGAGGAAGCCATATGCTCCACATTTGGAGCAGACATGGATTAAAAAATATATATGATAACTGTGCTAAAAATCGTTGTAAATTACTTTTCGACATTTTTGGTATACCCACGGGTGACGAAGATTGGTGAATGCTTTTATAACAACATATAGTGGGAATTTCTGTCAAAAAACGTTAAGCCAAGACAGTTGTTTATTTTTTTTAATACCAAACACTTATCGCCTTGACTCTTGACCAACACACTTACTTTTATTATTACCTTTACAAAATAAAATTACATAATTTCATTAGATGGTTAGCAGTTACAAATGGAAATTTGTAACTGCTTATTATTTGAACTCATCATTGTAAGCAAACATTATAACCCAGCGATCACTTACTTTCATAACTATGACGAAACACTACGAAAGTTATATCATTGCAAAATAAAATAATTTCACATTATCATGGTCAAACTTTGATAGAAAAAAAATGTTGCCCCACTATTATTTATACAATTTTCTTGATATTCCAGCTTATTTTTTAAATACAATTTTCATCAATACAAAGATTTTATTTAAAACTAAATTTATCAAAGCAAATGAAATTTAAACCCCTTTTTTTCAAACTTAAACTTTTTTTATACATAACAAAATTTAATGGCTACAGTATTTTTTTTTAGCATCAATCATATTTTTTGGATGTCTAGTGTATGTTTTGATGTTGAAATTCTAGTACCGCTTATGAATTTCCATCACTTATACATGTTGTTAGCGAGTTTTTCACTAAATTTAGCTTTTAAGTTTGAAAAAAGATTAGCTAGTGAAAATTGAAGTAAAAAAAAAAACTGAAAAAAAGGTTTTTCCTAGACAATTAATTAAATTGATATTAGATTATGTCAATTAAACACCAGCTTAGAAGTCTCCGTGCACTTAAATGTTGTGGATATTTTATAATTTGCATATGGCCCAAAATCATCAAAACCCGTTTTTTGTGTTTCCTGTAAAATTTGTTATGTGTGGGTTACATCGTTTTTCCTTTCCACAGTCGATATGATAACATATTGATATTTTTTCATGTAAAACAGATATGTATTATGATTTTTGACTTATAAGCCACGCTTCGGTGCCAGTTGATTGAGAAGAACTGGAGGAGTTAATGGTCGGAGAAGGGAGCGACTGCGTTTTACGAATTCTCATTTTGCCGCCAAGTCAGTTTCAGCCAGAACACCAGTGTCTTAGCTCGCGTACGAGTTTTATATCAAGTGTGTAATTCAAAACAATAACACAACCATGCAGCCATCTGTTGTTTTGTTCGTCGGCTCAGTTCTGGTCCTGCTTGCAAACACGCCCACAGGTGAGATCCAACAATAACAAACCACCTTCCCGGGAAATGTTAGAGCATATTTTTTTTCCAATGTATGTACACAAAAACTTGTTTGAATAATAGGCAAGTCTTCGCCGTAAAAGGGAAAGTAACCAGCTTCTACGTAGGCTTCGCGGCATTTCAATGCATCCACAATGTGGATATCCATAACAGTGGAACCATGGTCTATCCTTCTCGTATTCATTACTTTTCCGCGTTTTATTATTTTTATGAGCCTCGGCAAAAATAACGATCTAAAATAATCCAACATTGGCTTTGGTTGGAAAGCTCACGAGTTCGAATCTCAGTGCGGACAAATTTTTAAGCCGAATTATAGATTTCTGTGGCGTGGATTTTTTGATATCTAAAGTCACCTATTTGATCCTTAAAATAGAAATGCGATTAGCTTACCAATATCCTCATATTCCTTAATTCTTTGGAAAGAAGAAGACAACTGAGTAGCAAGCATGTCTTGCAAAAA
Organism: Himalopsyche anomala; assembly: GCA_031772345.1. Taxonomy (NCBI): domain Eukaryota; kingdom Metazoa; phylum Arthropoda; class Insecta; order Trichoptera; family Rhyacophilidae; genus Himalopsyche; species Himalopsyche anomala. The sequence goes on along the minus strand of CM062822.1, from coordinate 38,896,048 downwards.
AAGATTCATTAATATAAACTTAACTAGTGGTCAACAATCTTCCATATTAGATTGGGAAAGGACATGGTTTCAAAAGACACGCAAGACAATAGTTTCTTCATGAGGATCCTTACATAAGGATATATTAGGATAATACAATCTATTATGTATGCGTTATTGATTAAATTGGTATTTACTTGGTAGAGCTCCATAATAATAAGATCAGAAAATATGAAAGTATTTTAGTTTTACTAATATTAAATTTGAATCATTCAAATTATGTACACTCCCACAGATTTTGTCACTAACGACCCGGGTTTCGCCTTTCGGCATCTTCAGGCGTTCAAGCGCACGGATGAACTTGAACTGACGCTTAGTAAATGGATGTTTCGTGTTTATATATTAAATAAATGTATCACTGAGTCTAAAGCCATCGCTGGCGAAAAAGGGTAAGCTCATGGGAATTCCCAAAGATTTGAGTAGTGAGTGGTTTTTAGAATTATATTTATTTGTTTGTCGGCAAAGGTTTTATGATATTATTTATGATATTATTTATATAGGGTATAGAAGCGGAGACCCAGGAAGGCCTAATATCTCGTTCAAAATCGGAAGACTATGTAACTGTGCCCTATTAATTTCTAAAATTTCCTGGAAAAAGAGCTTATGACTGTCCGTATTTGGGTGTAACATTTTTATCCCCTGTTCCTGATTGAACACGTGTCCTTCCGAAATTAAGTGATTAGCAAAAGTAGACGTGTCCTTTTTCAGTCTAAAGGCTGCCATATGCTCTAATACCCTGATTTTTAAAGTCCTCTCTGTTTTGCCGATATAAAATTTATTACAACAAGAGCATTGTAATCTATAAATTCCAGATTTATTTAGGTAATGTATTTTATCTTTATTGTTAACTAATAATTTGCCTAAAGAGCTTTTACAGTAAAAGGCTGGTCTAACACTATCAGCTAGTTGTTTTTTAATTTTAAGACTAGTATTTCCTAAATAAATGATTCTACGCCAATACCTAGTATGATCTATGTCCTTTGACAATGTACCTTGAAATAACATTTTTTCTGCAAGTTTAGTTTGTTTTTTTGATAAAAGATTGTCTATAAGAGACATATCGTATCCATTGTTGATGGCGATTTGTTTGATGATTTTTAATTCGATATTAAAGTTCTTTTCATTCAAAGGAACACTCACAAGTCTATGAATTTCTGAATGAAAAGCGGCTAGTTTATAAGAAAATGGGTGCATTGAATCCTTATGTATCACTGTATCCGAAAACGTAGGCTTCCGAAATATTTTAAATTCGTGAGAACCGTTTTCAATATTAATATTTAGGTCAAGAAAGTTAATATTCTTGCCTCCGACTTCTAACGTGAATTTAATATTTTTATCTAATGAATTTATAAAGTTATGAAAGTTAGTTATTTGTCTATCCGTTCCATTAAACAAGCAAATAATATCGTCTACATATCGGAACCAATAGACTATAGGTTTGGCTTCTGTTTTGTTTCTAAAAATTTTATCTTCTAAATAGTTCATATAAAATTCAGCTAACAACGGCGACAGACAGTTTCCCATCGCAAGGCCTTCTGTGTGTTTATAAATTTTATTGTTAAATTGGAAATAATTCTGTCCAACGCAAACATCTAATATATTTAGTAACTCTTTTGTTACTATGTAACATAGTGGATTCAAGCCGATATATAGTGTAAAAAATTCATTAGAATTAGTTGAAAAACTTAAAAATCAAATCATTCCTAGCAACTCAAAATTAATTTCCTTTGACGTGGTCAGTTTATTTACTAATGTACCAGTCAACAAATGCAAAAGGATTATCGAAGATACCTTAAATGCACGTAGAGTCAACCCAATAGTAACAAAAGAGTTACTAAATATATTAGATGTTTGCGTTGGCCAGAATTATTTCCAATTTAACAATAAAATTTATAAACAAACAGAAGGCCTTGCGATGGGGAACTGTCTGTCGCCGTTGTTAGCTGAATTTTATATGAACTATTTAGAAGATAAAATTTTTAGAAACAAAACAGAAGCCAAACCTATAGTCTATTGGTTCCGATATGTAGACGATATTATTTGCTTGTTTAATGGAACGGATAGACAAATAACTAACTTTCATAACTTTATAAATTCATTAGATAAAAATATTAAATTCACGTTAGAAGTCGGAGGCAAGAATATTAACTTTCTTGACCTAAATATTAATATTGAAAACGGTTCTCACGAATTTAAAATATTTCGGAAGCCTACGTTTTCGGATACAGTGATACATAAGGATTCAATGCACCCATTTTCTTATAAACTAGCCGCTTTTCATTCAGAAATTCATAGACTTGTGAGTGTTCCTTTGAATGAAAAGAACTTTAATATCGAATTAAAAATCATCAAACAAATCGCCATCAACAATGGATACGATATGTCTCTTATAGACAATCTTTTATCAAAAAAACAAACTAAACTTGCAGAAAAAATGTTATTTCAAGGTACATTGTCAAAGGACATAGATCATACTAGGTATTGGCGTAGAATCATTTATTTAGGAAATACTAGTCTTAAAATTAAAAAACAACTAGCTGATAGTGTTAGACCAGCCTTTTACTGTAAAAGCTCTTTAGGCAAATTATTAGTTAACAATAAAGATAAAATACATTACCTAAATAAATCTGGAATTTATAGATTACAATGCTCTTGTTGTAATAAATTTTATATCGGCAAAACAGAGAGGACTTTAAAAATCAGGGTATTAGAGCATATGGCAGCCTTTAGACTGAAAAAGGACACGTCTACTTTTGCTAATCACTTAATTTCGGAAGGACACGTGTTCAATCAGGAACAGGGGATAAAAATGTTACACCCAAATACGGACAGTCATAAGCTCTTTTTCCAGGAAATTTTAGAAATTAATAGGGCACAGTTACATAGTCTTCCGATTTTGAACGAGATATTAGGCCTTCCTGGGTCTCCGCTTCTATACCCTATATAAATAATATCATAAATAATATCATAAAACCTTTGCCGACAAACAAATAAATATAATTCTAAAAACCACTCACTACTCAAATCTTTGGGAATTCCCATGAGCTTACCCTTTTTCGCCAGCGATGGCTTTAGACTCAGTGATACATTTATTTAATATATAAACACGAAACATCCATTTACTAAGCGTCAGTTCAAGTTCATCCGTGCGCTTGAACGCCTGAAGATGCCGAAAGGCGAAACCCGGGTCGTTAGTGACAAAATCTGTGGGAGTGTACATAATTTGAATGATTCAAATTTAATATTGAAATTCCACCAAGCACCTTCAGTCGAAATCTTAAATTACTAATATTAGTTGATATCTATTTTGACATATTCTCTCATTAGAACTATTCTCTAATTCTGTTCTAGTTCTGATTAGGGTATAAGCCAAAGTAGTTATCAACTTTTGTATAAAATAATATTTGTAGAATTAAAATATTGTTTTCTCCTTGTTATATATACTAGTTAAAAAATAGAAGTCAAAGTATCTTAATTATCATTCAAAAAAATGGGAGACGAATGATCATTTGATTTTTCGTTGGGATCTTACGGAAATTGTTAATAAACAAAAACTAATGATTAAGAACAAATTGGAAATAGTAAAATGACGATTATATATATATTTTTTGCTAGAAACTTTTTAATTATTATGTATTCTGAAGGTTGTGTAGAGTACGACACTAGCATCTTGAAAAAGTAGACAAAGCAAAATAATTGTTTCAGAATATTTTCATTTCAGATTTTTTTGTATTCATTTAATAATCGGGATATTTTTAAGTTTATCTGTTGAATTATTTGAGAATCTCTGGAGAATCTGGTCAAGACTTACAAAATATGTATATTATTGGAGCAACCATTATTAAACGTGTATATATTAGAATTAGATAATATGATACGAATACGTAATTACAACCATTATTATGCTAAAATTTTGAATGAAACAATTAACAATTATCATTAATATAAAATCTTACATACAATATAAAATTATATTCATATAAAATGTAATTATGTTCATACGTATTACAAATATCGAGCAAAATCAGATAGAACCATCAATTTTATATAAAATGACGAACCATTTTAATTTAATGCTTAAAAAATAATTAAAAAAAAAAATTGTGAAGTATTTTATACAAAAGTGCATTTTTGCCCACCCTTGTTCTAATCCAGTTCTTCTTAAACGTTTCAATACAACGACCTCCAAATTTTGAGAAACTAATAAATAATAAGTACCACACAAGTTGGTTGTTGAGTATTCCACCATTTGGTTGGTTGTTGAGTTATGTGCATGCAGCCGCATTTTCACGGCCGCCTTCCATAGTGCAATGCGATCAAGAAAAGAAAAGAATTTATTCTTCATAACATTGGCCCGATATAGAGCTGCACGGGACCTATCTTTTAACCATGCACCGTTGTGCTTAAAAGATAAAGATATAAAGATAAAAGAGAATATGACTTGCTCAGTCATTTAGTCTAAGTGATATTTTGAATAACATACATAATACATATAATAATATTAATACTGCCAGTATTCAAGTAATTGATTACGTAGGTATAAAAAAAATGATCGCCCACAAACTTCCTACAAAAAATGATACTTTTTAATTACGTTATTTACAGAGCCGTCATTGCAACTTCAGTTAAAAAGTTATAAATTAAATACGTTATTACATAAAACAGTAGGTAGTAATTGCAAAATCAGCCTTTTTGTTTGATCCCGTGAGGCAGTGGTTGGCAAACTGCGGCTCTTTGGCCCATTGAGTGTGAATCTACCACAAAATATCCCACACACGCACAGAAGTCGGTCTTAAAATTTAGAGTTGGAAGGGGCGGTCTCAACGAACTACCTCAATCGAACATATGACCTTTAAAGCAAAAGCTAGCTTAGGAGTACCATAATCAAGCTAATAACAGTGTTCCCAAATATATAACTTAAGTTTTAAAAATGGCTCTCAAAAGAAATTTCAATCGTTGTATATTTGTTATTTGGCTCAGTTGACCAATGAGTTTGCCGACCACTGCCGTGAGGGATAATTGGATTTCATTTATCAACAGGAATATTATTTTTTTAAATACTTACATTATTTTGGTATGCATGCAAAATACAAAAGTAGGAATAGTAAAAAGCCCAAAAATGTCAAATACGTCTAATGTTTAAAGATCAAATGAATTATTTTGTTTGTTATTTCTGTTTTGTATTCTTGAATTTTTTGTTTTTGAGAAATCTGTTATCCGCGTACGTGTTTTTTGTGTCTAAGAATCGTACTATTACAAATAATTCGTTCAGAAATATTTTTAGTAAACCGTATTTTTTCAATAGTAAAATAATAAAAAATGTGTATAATACAATTTTAAATCAGCAACACAATGTCTGATGTGATAAAAAAAATTCAAAATATTAAAATTGTTACTTTAATTTTTGATACAACGGGTTAATAAGTTCGAAACTAAATATTTTGAATAGTTGTTATCGAAACTGCAGTAAAATAAAACGTTCAAACGTATAACTGTAAATGAATAAACGTAAAGGAAACGTGACTTCATAAATGACAATTCTTTCTTAGTTTGCGATCACATCTAAGTCTTATAATTTTTATTGTAAATTTGTTTTTCTCACAAAATGAAAAAAATATTTCATTATAAGCTCAACATTTGTAATGTTAGTCGTTTATTCTGATTCAACTAGCAAAACAAAAAGTAAAACACTTGTGTCAATGTTTTTGTAAATATGAAAATAGGTTATTCCTAGTGATGATTTTTTTGCCATTACATTTTTTTTACGAATTAACCACACCTTGGTATACTACATATATAGGTATTAGGGCATCCAATCCCGGGATCCCGTTCAATTCTCTGATTCCGAAATCCCGGGATTTCGGGATTGAGAAAATTTGAGGAAATCTCGAAAATTGACAGGTTTTTGTGACAATCTGAGGAAAAGTATACCAAATCGAGGATTTCAAATTCCTCGGTGAGCTAAAAAAAAACGAGGTTTTGTGACTATTTGGGGAAAAAGTATACCAAATCGGGGATTATAAATTCCCCGGTGAGCTAAAAAAAAGAAAAAAACGAGGTTAGGAGATAATAAGAGGAAAAAGTATAGGGAATTGAAGATTTCAAATTATTCCGGATCCCGGGATTGAAAATTAATCAATCACGAAATCCCGGGATTGGAAAAAAAAGTGAAGTTGAGCGACTGAGTAACAAACGGTTCTCGTAGAAAAAATTCTGTTGAGATACCTCCATTAGAAGGCCATGTGCTCAACAATTGGGAGCGGACATGGATATTTTAAAAAAAGTCCATTTTTTAGGTATTCATTGTTAATACTTGGTGAAAAGTTAGAAAGTAAAATTATGTTTTTTTACACAATAATAATTTTACTTTGTTCTGTATAAATAGCGCTATGTATTTGATGGTCAGTTGGTTATATTCATTATTATCGAAACTGGTCCTGATCATTTAAAATAAAAAGCGGAATCACTACCTACAAATAATTGTTTTATCTTTTGAAAGTAAGCCCTCGTAAAACTGAATACAGTTAGTAAGTTTTACGTTATTAACATTTCAGGCAGTAGACCATATCACGTGCCTACAATTTTTTATTGAAAACATATTGAGCTTTTACTTTAACAGTTAAAAAGTACCTGTAAGTAAGTAATTCTAATCTAGTATTGTCAAATACTGCAACGAAACAGAAAAAACGTGTCAACATATCGACTGTGGAAATCAAAAAAAACGTAACCGTCAGTTTTTTCAAAACAGGATATTTTCGATAATCACAATGTATCAAACTTGATACACATTCTATCAAAAAGATGCAAGCTGCAAATGCCGAATTACTATTTTAATTTAGCTTTTAAGATTGAAAAAGATGACCTTGTAAAAAATTGAAACCAAGAAAAAAGACAATTTTTAAAATTAATATTAGATTATATCAATTAAACACCAGTTTAGAAGTATCCCTGCACTCCAAGGTTGTGTATAATTCATAATTTGCGTATGGCCCAAAATTATCAAATACGTTTTTTGCGCCTCCTGTAAAATTTGATATGTGTGGGTTACGTCCTTTTCACTTTCCACAGTCGATATGTATGTAGCCTCAAGCACTCGAGGGCACGGATGAACTACTAACTGACTGCGTTCGCTCGTAGACAAAACGTGGGGAATAGTGAAAAACTTGAACGATTTGAATTTTGTATTGAAATAACATGAAGCACCCAAAGTGTTGACTCCTGTAAAATTTTCTGTGTGGGTTACTTCTTTTTTCCTTTCCACAGTCGATATGTATACACAATAATGACTCAGTATTCAAAAAGCACATTAAATAATGTTTTTATTGGTGTAGTTTCTGTATATTGAACGTGTTTTTTGTCCCAGGTTGTAATTATTAATAAATTAGAACAAAACCAACTCTATTTAATATGTACGTTTTTTCCTGTTATCTTTCGTACATAATCATTAACACTATCGACCAATTTAATGTAATCAAATACTTTGCTTTCACTTGAGTAAAATAAGTGCCATCGATTTTCAGTCGAGCTTTATAATAAATAAGGAATATATCATCGTAAATCATGACTTTCTAACGTTCATATTAATTACGATAAAAAAACAAATATTAAAATTTATCATGACAATACTAAGCTCCTTTGGTATATCTCAGGAATTGTGCCTTATGACCAGTCTTTACTTTACATTTATGAATTTTCCCAACCAAAAATGGTTATTTAACTATTTTTAAAAAAAAACAAACAGCAATTTTTCTATTATCAGAGTGTCATATGAAAGGTATTTATTTCTTCACAGTGTAGATGGATAACATTGTAGTATCGAATACATTTAATTGATCTTTTGAGTTTCGTTTTTAAAATAGCAAATCATCTTTCTCAGAGTTTATATTTAAAAAAATATAGACTATTAATCGCGTTTTCTAGTCTTCATTAGCCAACATGGAATTATTCACTAATTACATCAAAGTAATGTATTGAATTAGCTTCTTCTTTGTAGGATTCCATTATCATCTATATATATTTATATAGGTATATAATAAATATAAAAATGAATGTTTGTCCCATATGCGTTTCTATACCGTTCATCCAATTGCGATAAAACTTTGGTGAGTTGTTGTGCAGACGCCCGTTAAAGTTTCTGAATAAGTTACAGCCAGCGGTGGGCTTCCAATACGTTGATTTGTTTGTCTGTCCCATACGCGTTTCTGTGCTATTAATCCGATTGCGAAAACACTTTGGTGAGTGGGCTACGAATACGTTAACAAGTAGCTTGCTATGTATCAAAGCAATTATTGGTGTTCTGGGGAAGTAATGAGTTTTTTTCATCACTCCGATGGAATTATATGCAATACTTAAATAAGAAATCGATTTTTACTTAAAACACTTTCTTTCTTTGAGTGGCATTGCAACGTACGCCGATTACTCGTTAGTAATACATACATATGATAATATTTAGTACCTTAAGAGTGATAAAATAGAGTAGATGGCCATTCCAGGCAAAAGCAGATACAACCTGAAAAAGTCACTAAAGTTGACTTTAAATTCTTGTCAAGCTTCATTCCTAGATATTTAATTACCACGGTAAAAAAAGCCATGAAAATTGTCTCATTATTTACTATTTTACGTAAGCAATATTTTTTTCTTCTTGCTCTGTTGTTGATTGTTGAGTCGTGAATTGTAACCTTTTGTCTTTTTAGCAATTCATTTTCAAGTAAGGAAACTACATTGAGCAGTGGATAGAATTGTTGTGACATTGCAACATCGTAAATTGCGTGACTGAAGTGTTTTTAAGATGTACTTTTTTCATAATTCAAGCATGCAATAACGTTATTGTTGTTGACAATGATATGCATAAGTGAATAACATTCATCGAACATGCTTAAACCTTGAAAAAATGTTAATTTATACTTCACTATAAATATAAATACTATCTCATAAAAACACTCGTTTTGACCGTATGCTAAATATCAACATCTACGTTCTCTTCAAGACTTTGGGTACTGAATATGATTTATCATCTTTTGGCAGCATTTAGCTGAATTTTCACCTCAGAGACGTAAATCTTCAGTTAATACTAATTTGTTTATCAAGATATACGCGTCGCCGACGAACTACATGACAAATTGCAAAGGCCACGTAGATGATCCCCAAAAATCAAATATATAGCCAAACCAATAAAACTAAAAAAAAAATCGATAGTACATTCGTATGTTATGAATTATCGGTGCAACTCTTGTTTTTTGTGGAAAAACATGGTCCAGAACAGGGATGGCGAACCTTTTTCGCAAGTGGGTCAAATTTGATTTTAAAAAATTAAAATTCACGTCGCAGGTCACATAGATTGAGTTCCTCGCTGGTCGGCTTGAAAGCTTTAAATACAAATTATCATTTGTAAAAGTTCAAGCGGGTTAGATAATTTCTCACGCGGGTCCTTTGTTCGCCATGCCTGGTCTAGAATAAAGTCATTAAAATAAATACAAAAAAGGAGACAGTAGCTTGAATTGTGGTTAATCAAATAATGAGTTAAATTACTTTCATGCGACACTATTTGGATACAAGATTTCAACATATCCATCGATTAAAAATGTCACTTTAGAAGACTTAGGTCACGATATAATGTTGAGAAAAATTGTTCTCTACATAACATGTTACATCTTAAACCATATACATATTACAATATAAAGTATTTAAATGCGTACCTTGGAATTATTATAAACAGATATCAGTTGAAAAACAAAAATAATATTTCTCGTTTCACAGCTCGATTACAGTAATCATAATTTTTACTAAATGGGAGTTGGTTTTAGTATACAAAATAAAAATTAAAGCACAATCAATCATCAGTATGAATGTAATAGAAATACCTTAATGTGATATAATAACAACCGACTATTCAATTGTTCTATCAATCTGGGTTTGAACAATTTCGTCGTGTAGAGTCAAAAACTTTCTACAAAATTTATTATGTGAGAACTTTTTTCTACTTTGTACTTATAAATTATTATGTTTTCACTTCGCCTACCTTTTTTATTTCTGTAGTTATGAGGTTGGTGAACTTTTCCAATACTTGTTTCGTATTAAATTATAACGTCAGGTGGATGCGTTGTCTATTATTGTTGACACATTTTTTTACAGTACACAATCTAACAAAGAAACTTTAAGTCGAAAATGATATATGTACAGTCAAAGATTTTCCAGTACGCTCAGTTGCTATAATCAATTTCAACAGACACTTAACATATTCATGTTGGCAAACGGATAATCAATATTAACTCAATCGTTTAGATATGAAAACTATGTCGGTATTCGCCATATGTTTATATATAAATAAATATATATATATACTGTACATGTCCACTCCTAATATGGATCATATTGAGTCCTAATGGAATTTATCTCAACAAAAGTGTTTCTACGAGAACTGCTTGTTACTCAGTTGCTCAACCTTTCTTTTTCCAAAGAGAGTAGGAATAAAAGTATAGGACTAGTGGTTAGCTAATCGCTCTCGATACGCCCCGTTCACAGGATAGTATGAGTGTGAGGGGGGAATTCAAGACATCACATACATCAATGCCTTCGAACAGAAATTCATAAATCGATTGAAAAAATAATTTATAAAAGTGTCAGTACTAGGGTTCGAGCCCGTGACCTCCGTAACCGAAGCCAACGACGTTGACCACTCGACCACACAGGCGGCATAATATATACGCGTGATAGGCGTATACATACATTAATTTTTATCCAAAAGCGTTGATGTTCACGATGCTTTAATTGTATCCCAAAACGAATTAATCTGAAAAAAAATGTTAGAACATAACAATAATTAATTAAAGGCATTACACCGGGGCGCAAGTATGCGCGATGTGGTGTCGTCTGTTCCATGCGTACAGTGGGCATAAAACCTGTAGTATTGAAAAAAAACTACAATTAATAACACACCTGCGAAGAATTTTGCGTTGACTATGTATTTATGAAAAGAAAACACAAATTTTCTCATAAATCCACATTTGTATTATGGACAGGACCGGTTTCGCTCATCGTGTTTTTTTTTAACTGATAACCCTTTTCCATCAAGTGAACACTAACTAACAAGACAGTCAACACTTTGGTTGCTTCATGTTATTTCAATACAAAATTTAAATCGTTCAAATTTTGCACTCTTCCTCACGTTTTGTCTCTAGCGAACGCAGTCAGTTAGAAGTTCATTCGAGCCTTCGAGTGCTTGAGGCTACATACATATCGACTGTGGAATGTGAAAAGTACGTAACCCACACAGCAAATTTTACAGGAGGCGCAAAAAACGTATTTTGATAATTTTGTCAATATGCAAATTATGAATTATACACAACCTTGAAGTGCACGGAGACTTCTAAGCTGGTGTTTAATTGACATAATCTAATATTATTTTAAAAATTGTCTAGGAAAAACCTTTATTTCAGTCTTTTTTCTTGGTCTTAATTTTTTACAAAGTCATCTTTTTCAAACTTGAAAGCTAAATTTAGACACTAATTCAGGCATTTGCAGCTTGCATCCTTTTGATAGAACGTGTATCAAGTTTGATACATTGTGTTTATCAAAAAAAAAGCTGTTTTGAAAAACTGCGGGTTACGTCCTTTTTCCTTTCCACAGTCGATATGTCGAAAGGCGAAACACGGTTCGTTAGTGACAAATCTTATAAAGTTGTTCACAACGTTTTAAATTCAATACAAAAGTGATTCTAGCTTTGTTTACAAACCCATCGCTATCTGTTGAACGATAAAGCATCTTAAACAGGGTTGCCAGATATTTATATTTGAGCGGTGTTGTCCCGAGTGCAACAGAAAAAAACCCAGTCTCGCATTGCTTCCGAAAATCAAAATACAAAAATTTACATGTAGATTGTTAAAAAGGATCGTATAATTTTTGTAGGCTGAGGAAATTTTGCCTACAACACTCAAACTTCAATCTATTCTTTATGTCTGTCCCTGAGAGTGTTTTTTGATCCGTGACTTGGCAAAAGGATTACACTACATTCACTCTGTCTTGCTCAGTTTGTTAGCGATGTCCCGCATAACACTTACATTACAACAAATTGATGTCTGGTGGAATGTTCCCTCTAAGACAAGAGGTTAGCTGCGCGGAAATTTCAAAGGCTGCGCGGACCGCGGATCAAATATCGATTGAGCAACTATTGTCTTGTAGTGCGCGCCAACCCGGAATGAGTGCGCCGGCGCTTCACAACTGCTGCGCGGCCGCGCGCGTGCAGCTTAAAGGGAACGTTGGTCTGGTGCCGTCAAGCGAAAACCCAGACAATAATTCTTCACTCAAAAATTTTGGCTAAATATTATGAATTAGCACCACGATGTGGTTTGCATTAGAAATATTACAAAGTAAACAAATAAAAAATGACCTCTGTTAACGTGTTTAATGCTGTATATATAGATGAGACGACATTATTTTAACTATAATATCAAAAATCTGTTCCCAAAGGTTATCATTTTTTCCTGCTTCGAGTCAACGACATTTTTCATGCAACAAACATGAAATAATTACTAATATTTGCTTTCATTAAATTATTAAATATAAATTTGAATATCGCAATTTAGTGACTTTTTAAATAAGAATATATTGTTTAATTTACAACCGTGAAAGATTATTATTTTATTACGGTATTTAATGACAAAATCAAACATTAAATGTAACTGAAAATTTGCGTCACGTTACGTCTGTTTTTTCATCGAATGGATTTCGAGCTGTTTTTTTAATTCTGCCCGAGTTGATCGCAAGTGTTTTAAGATGATACATATTTGGCGAATCGGCATTTTGCTACAGTGTTCATTATTTTTATTTTGGAAAATACGCATCAAGCAACCGGTTTGAAGTTAAAGGCTAATTTTGATCACGACGCGTGCATAGTCGTTAGACTTTCCATTACCGTACAAGTGCGTAAATCAAACCGAACCACGCCAAATCAAATAATGTCAACACAGCAAACAGTCCTCAAACTGTCACAAGTGAACAGAAAATAATAATTAATTATAAACTGAGAAATAACCCATATTTTTAACGCTTTTCTATCATTTCTGAGAACTATAATGTTTTGTGACTCTGTGAATCACATCCGTATATTCCAAATTTCAATGAAAAGAAACATTCGAATATCGAATCTTGTAGTATTCGAATAACTTTATCTAGGAATTTCGTCGTGTATAATTTGAATATATTTTGTTATATTCCATCGAAACTTTTTATAGCAATACATGCTAGTAGTCAGCATATATGTAAGATCAGGGCCGGCTCGTGGCGTGTGCAAAGAGTATGGTGCACACAGGCGCCGCACTAAGATTTTAGCCATTCATTTGGAGGCGCACATAGCCGCAAAAATCATCGACACGGCCCTGTGTAAGAGCACCTGAGAGATAAAGTGAGCCAAATGGCAATATTTTGTGTGTCGTAAAGTATCATAAAAGCTCAGTAAATACAATCTGCAATAATATTATCTCTTTAAAATAAATACATTCAATCCACAAAAACACCAAGTAAAAACATGGATGTACTTTTAAAAGTCCAATAATTATTTTTTTAAGATTTTACTACTTGGCTCACTTCACTTTACGATGGCTCAGTGTGTCTTGAGTGATTAGTATGACTAGTATGGTGATTATTTGTTTAAAATATATATAGATACAACGCTCATCGAATGTCATGAATACTATGAACGAATGAAAGTCGAATGCCCAGGGGTGGGCTGGAGGGAGCTCGGAGGGGCTCTTGCGAGCCCCTTATTAAATTTTACTAAGGCCGGCAAGCCCCTTGTTATTTTAAGAGAAAACAATATTTTCAAATCAAATCAGTACATAACTGCAATTTTTGAATTTAATATTATCTACGACAGCTTCAGTATTCAAAATAGTACATTTATAGCCATTGTCATTGATAAGTTTACGGTGAACTGCATATTGTTACATATTATAAGTGTACTAAGTAACAATCGATTACTTATTTAAGCATCGCATATAAAAATTCATCAACAAATAAAAATGTATATAAAAATCAAATACACAGCAGTGATAAGAAAATTCACTCCTTCCCCAGAACACCGAGAATAGTTTTGAACAAAATCGAATATTCCATTGAAACTCCTACTAGAGCCAAACAACGAAATGCGTTTTACTTTACGAGTTAGTCACGCAATGTCAGTTCAGGTATGTACGTATGTACCTAGCTAAAAGACAGCTACTCGTTTGAATACACAATTATTATTATAGGCACGAGTAACTCGGGCGTGTTAACTTTTACTATGTATGTACTATGAAATCGAGTATGACTCGCTCTAGTAAACATACTCCGTGGTTTCATTGACATTTGTTTTGCATATAATCTACTATATAAAAATGAATGTTTGTTTGTTCGTACATTATACGATAGCAATAAAACTTTGACAATTTTTTTGCTTGCACTTCTGGGAAGGTTATAAGCATAGTAAAATTAACTGACAGTAGGTCTTATAAATATATAAAGATCAATGTTTGTAGCTCATTTTGACAACGTATGCTTGCACTTGCGCGAAGGTTATAGTACAATTAATTGACAGTAGGTGGCGCTTGTGTCGTACCATAGGCAATCACCAGCAAACGTCAAACAGACAACATGCACTTTAATAAACACAATTAAAACACCAACACTTTCTTTCTTTGAGTGGCATTGCAACGCTTGCCGGGAACCGGCTACCACAGTATTAATAGAAAAAGACAAAAAAATTAGAAAGATAAGTATATTATATTCTACACATTGTACCTACAAAGATTTTTGTAAATTAGTAGAATCATTAAATAAACATAGTGGGCCTTTTTTAATGTTGTAATTTTAATTCCAAATAAGCAATAAATACTATTGAAATATTGTATTCACGTTTGAAAAATTTCAGTTACATTGAAAAAATAAAATACATTTATTTTACTTTTGTATGTTTAATATAAAAAGAAAACTTACAGATTGGGCTCGGTAATTTTTAAATACATTTTTTTTTGTTATGACTTAACTGAACACTTCCCCGGCAGTGGTATAACGTACTTCCGATATGTTGCTGGCCCTTAAAGAACACTTCCACCCTTTGACGGTCAAAACCTAGGACGTATATTTTTAATAAACATGTTTCTAAAGGGCCAGCAATGCATCGGAAGTATTTTTAGCATCGTACGGGAAGTGTTAATCACATTTTGCTAAAATTCTTTGAGAGAACACATAATTTAAATATATATCATGTATACTTACGATGTTATATTTTTAAAAAATAACAGTTGATTGAAATGTTATTGTATAATACATGGACAATTTATATTTCAATTATTAGGTGAGTAAAAATTTCAGATTGAAAGGTTGGCTTTCTGAAGTTTTAAAAAATAATACGTTATGCTTAGCAATACTGTCAGGCTGCTGATAATTTTATTTGGGAGTAAACTTGACAGTTGAAATTATTTCAATGAAACGTTTTCATTATTTTTGTCTCAAAACATCATTTCTAATACAATCAACTTCTCTATACTCGTACAACACGGTTTCAAATGGGAACATTTTTATAACATGCCAATTGCCAATGTAAACCATATATCACTTTTAGGGTGTTCACTGTCAATACTTGGTGGAAAGGCATTATATTAGTAAAAAAACAATAATCCCTTTGTCAAAGAATTCCCAAATTTTAATTATGTTTGTAATTACTTTCAATCCCCATTCTAAATTTATTAATCTGAGATGACTTTTTAATTATATGTTAGATGTGTTAAACATTTTAATTTTGTGCTATTTTAGAATCACTTTTAATGTAGTTGGTATTTTCTTTTCAATGCCAATTGTTGTTTATAGCTGTTCATTTTTGTATAAATAACATTGTTAAATTGTATTTCTTATCAGTTGACGATGCTCGTAATGAGCGAAACCGGTCCTGACATATTAAATAAAGTGGAATGAAGTACAAAGGATTATTGTTTTTTACTAATAAACCATATATTATATTTATTAAAAAAATAACCATAAATAAAGAAGCTTTTTGTATTCAATCCTGATATTAGTAAAAATCAATAACGTAAACACCATAATAAAATCCGGATGTCCAAGAATTTTTACAATAATGCTTTTTTGTTTTTTTTTTAACAAATCGTCGGCGGAAACAAGCTTCCGATGTTTACCTCATAAAAAATAATATATTTATTTGGGTCGTCATAATAAAGCAATATTTTTTGTGTTGCCTCACATTAAGTGCATATTATAGCACACGTCTTATTTATCAAATAATTGAACCTACGCAGTGGTGTAGTGGGGCCAGGTCGGCGACCTGGCACCTGAAAATGAGCCAGGGCGTCGCTCTGCCACTTTTTTGACTTGTAACCTAATTTTCAAGTACATACATATGTACATATATTAAAAATACTGTTCATAAAATTTAAAAGCATTATATCAAAATTGATCTACCTAACGGATTTTACAAAGATTAAAAAATAAATGTACACATATAACGCCAAGAAATACCTAATAAAAATTGCGCGTTTTTTTATTTCTTTAATTGTTAAGACTTGTGTGAACATCACCTGGTTCTTAATCAGCCAATTCGTTCATATCATTTTAAATATTTCTTTATTATCGGAAAATGGCGGTGATACGATAGAAATAGTGCGTTATTGCTAGGAAACATTTTTTTTTCAAATGAGTCACAATATTATATTATATAATACATATAAATACCAAAATATAACTTTTTTATGAGTGTATAAATATTTCCACAGAAAAAATGCCGTGTGTATTTACAAACTGTATTCAATTTCATAATCATTCAAAATTGGCACAGCGCCTACGGTGTGACATCGTAGATAATTATTATTACGTAATTGAATATATTTTTAGTTAATTTGAGCGTGGGGTGGCCAAACATTCCAATTTTTACCTTACAATTAATACGAAATATTAATGAATCTAACTAGATCGTTCTGTAGTGGATATGCTTATAATTACTCAAATTGGTCTGACCTTATATCGGACCGATAGGCTGGATGTATGCGAGGACGAATTAGATAGCATTGCTTATCTTCGAGTAGGTCAAAGAAGCTTTTCGTTACTCGTTAAAAAAAATCATTTTAGTTTACATCAACCAGGTGTTGTATAATTTCACCTGAAACACTTTTTGTTTTTTTTTTAAAGATCTTTGAACTGTCGTGTCACAGGATCTGTTCAGTATAGCATTCCCTAAAAGGAGAAAGGGTGACAGGTACTGCCTTGTACAGTTATAGAAAATCAGAACCGCGCTCAGGATAAGCCAGTGGCGTAGCTAGAAATTTAGGGACCCCTTGCAAACGTCACGCAAAGCTCCCCTATGCATTTTTTTATATTGAGTATACTCAACTATTTTTTTACACGCTCGTTACATTCTACAAAAAACCGTGTATAAAAAAACAAGTAAAAAAAGTGATAAAATCAAGGAATAGCTTAAGATTGGATGCATTTAAAAAATCGTGTTATTTTACAAAAGAGTAATATAGGATTATAAAAAATCGTGTAAAAAAGGGTAATTATGAAGACTCAATAAGTAAATTATACACAATACTATTATTGTTAAGAAAAAAATAGTACTATCCAACGCTTCTTGATTATAAACTGGGACTTTTATGAGTGACTTGACATAAATCGCTTCATTTGCTATAAATATCTTGATGAAATATATGTCTAATGATATTTGTTATCCGCTTCTGTTTTTTTTTTTCATTTTCTGGGAATCATGTTAGAGCAAATAGTTCGTGTAAAAATAGAGTATTAGTTCTTTTTAGTGGACCGTGTTATTTCAAAACCGTTAAGTGTGTGTACAAAATTGGGCCCCCTTTTCGCTGGGCCCTCATGCATTGCATGACTCTACTATGAGGTGGCTACGTCGCTATGGTAAACTCATGTTTTTCACTTCCTCCCCCACCCCAGCGTTGAAATAGTAAACATTTTATCTACGTTTCTGTCAGGTCACGTGAAAGTTTTCGTATTGTCGTAGAAGCGCAGGAATTACATCGACCAGCGTAGCATAACGCGTATTTTTGACCCAAATAAACAACGTGATTAACGAGACAATGTCCTTACCGCGTAGTCCTTCCACCCCGCCGCAAACCTCATCCCTTCGCGGTCATTAGCGCCTGCTTGCACATCTATTATTCAACACGGTTCCACTTCACCTGTCAAGTCCTGCTAACTATCAATACACACTGATGTTTATTATACATTTCTAATCATATACCTTTTAGAAAAAAATTGCCACCAATCAATCAACTGATGTCATAAAGATACCTGTTCCTTGTTCTTGCGATTTTCATAAGTGTAATTGATCTCTAACTCATTTTTTTAGTATCAATAACATTAAAATATTCTGAAAATTACATTGACTCGCCTTACTTTACCATAGAGTAATTTTCGTAAATTTTACAAGCCGTTTCGATAACGGACATTGTGTATTTATTTCACCATCCAAAATTCTTGGCTAATAAATAGTGTTTGTTAAATATATTGAATCAATTAAATCTCTTTCAAGACAGCTATCGTGTTCTCGTAAATAATATATTATTAAACCGAAAGTGTGTATAGTTTTTTTTTTTTTTAATCCATGTCTGCTCCCAATGTGGAACATATGGCCTCCTAATGGAGGTACCTTAACAGTATTTTTTCTACGAGAACTGTTTGTTACTCAGTCGCTCAACCTCACTTTTTTTTCAAAGTGAGTAGTAATGGAAAGAATGATAAGGTTAGAACAGGACTAGTGGTTGTCTAATCGCTATAGCTACACCCAATTATTAAAGGATCAGAAGGATGGGAGGAGAGGAAATAATGTGAATTGACATCACAAACACCCACCAGTCTTCGATCACAACTTTGAATTAAATAATTCTCAAATTCACTGTGATCTGACCGGGAATTGAACCCAGACCTGCGTGATCGGTAGAGCAATCTCTAACCAACTGGGTTACAGCAGGCGATACAGAAGGTGTATAGTTTAATACGTATTATGTATCATCTACCGCAAATAATCATAAACAAGAATAGTAAATAATAGGCGTCCTACTTTCTGCAGTCTTGCCATAATAATTGTATAGGATTCCATTTTCAAATTCCTATACCACTTTCAATATTATCAGTTGGAGGCATTGAACGCTCCGACAACAAACCTGTTCCAAAACCACTTTATTGGCGGTAAAACAATTATGTTCAATACCTACTTAAATATATAAATAAAAACCAAACTGACCTGAAAACAAATAAAATGCGAAAATAGAACTCTCATTTTTTAGATTAAATTATGCATTGTTATTCTTATCGACTTTGCTGCGTATTATATCAGAAAAACTTAGACGTGACACCTAACAAGTTGATTTAGAAAATGTTATGTATTAATAAGGTTTGCTTATTATTATTAAAACACTTCTTATTCTAATATTCTTCTTCATAATAATTTTCTGTTTAAATTGTAATCGATTTTAATCAATTCTTCATTTCGGTTACGTTGTGAGTTGTGACTGATTCAAATATATGAACCAACTCTTTCGTAAATTGACTTCTCATATATGTATTGATTTGTATTCTAAGAGTATGGGTTACTGCGACGTATTCATCCCATTTCACCGGCTCTATACTTATTCCTTATAAACGGAGAGAATAGAACGATGTAATTGACTTTGGTAGTTAGTGTTTGCTAAACCAATTTTAATTTTTTAATTTTAAATAAAAAGATAAGTGAAACGAATAACTTACAACTTTTATAGCAAACTGTATTTAGATATTTAATAAAGAGTCTATCAGCTTAGCATTTGCAGTGAAAATATAATTATGAAAAATCCTACATATTGTTCACCCAAAATAATATGTATCTGCGCGTGAAAAAACGTTTAATGATTTGAATTTCGTAAATTTTACCACATAAAAGTTAAGTAACACATCAGTCAAATGGTGTTTTTTCGATTCAGTATCCGACTAAATCGAAAAAAACAGTTAGTTATAATCAGGGCTTTTTTTACCATGTAACGCGGCGGAACGGCGTTCCGGCACCTTTTTTTCTCGAAATTTTAATAAATGTTTAATTTTATTTTTTCGATTTTAAAATATGTAATTTTGTTTTATTTTCTATTTATTATATGAAAAGCCGTCATTAATTCTATCAAAATGATATTCGAATATATAATAAATAATATACCTTCTTAGAAAATGCTCGAAAAAAGTGCGTTCCGGCACCTTTTTTTCCCTTTCCTAATTGATGCAACTCATTAGTTAATCATTTATTAACGTAAATTTCATTTGTATTAGCATTATTGTTTGTTTTTCTATCATCCCCTCCTTGCCTCCCGTTTTTATTTTATTTTTATTTTTATAATATATCAGAATAGAACATTTAAATCATTCGTACTTAAACAAGCATTTGTGAACGTAGGATTGTCTAAGAATGCTTCTGAAAGAGGCAAAACACGTGTCACAGTTTGTAGCACAATACGTGGAATAATCTCAGTTATTTTATATTAAAATGAACGTAAAAATAATATGCCAGAAGTTGAAATAACAATTAACCAATTCCAATTTAATATGTTTACCTTACAAAACATTGTTCTGAAACTTTAAACATACATTAATTTTGTAAGTAAAGTCTATAACTGTGTGATTCGACTTCGATATTTTTCATAACATACATTTAAAATCGCGCGAACCCCAAATGCTTCTTTACCGGTGGTTAATATAACGAAAAATGCAAATTTATTCTCACTCCAAAGTGGATTTGTGCGGACAAGTCGAAGAATTCCAGCCGTACGACGATCGGATGATCAGCACAATACCTCCGATGACGTAACTTTTGGGCAAAACCGGTTTTGTTGTTTTGGATTGGTGGATAAGCAGACGTTAAGCATTTTTAACACGAATGAAATTGCGTACACATTAATAAATTATTAATTCTCTGTTAAATACCTTGCAAATAACGCGATAAAATAAACGATTCAGAGCCTTAAGTTGTATCAAATCATGTATTTAACAAAATTGAATTTAACATTACACAATTATAAAAAAATACTAATAAATAAATGTTTTTCAATTCTCTACGGAAAAGCGTTGAATAAACAATAAACCCTTGTTTGTGCTAATTCCACATTTTAAATAAATATTAGAACAGGTTTCGCTCGTCAACTGATCGGTAATAGTTCTATCTTGATTTAAAAATGTGGAATTGGAATCAAAAAAATATTTTACTTTTTTCTTATTTTTTATCCGTGTCCGCTCCCAATGTGAAGCATATTGCCTCCAAATGGAGGTATCTCAACAGAAGTTTTTTTTCTACGAGAACTGTTTGTTACTCAGTCGCTCAACAAAGTGAGTAGTAATGGAAAGAATGATAAGGTTAGAACAGGACTAGTGGTTGACTGATCGCTATTGCTACACCTAGTTATTAAAGGATCAGAAGGATGGGAGGAGAGGAAATAATGTGAATTGACATAACATACACCCAGTTTTCGATCACAATTTTGAATTTAATAATTCTCAAATTCACTGTGATCTGGCCGGGAATCGACCGCAGACCTGCGTGATCGGTAGAGCAAGCTCTAACCAAATAGGCCACAGCAGACGAATTTACTTTTTAAATAAATATTTCACTTAATTATTTTTCAACATTAATTAATTTAAAAAAAATACTTTGCTAATGTCGACTTATTTTATAGGTAATTTGTTTCAATCTTGTCATTCCCAATGTAGAGTATATGGACATTTAATTAAACCTATCAAAAAAAAAGTATTTTGTCAAAGACTTGACTTTGTGAAAGAAGAAATCATTCAACCAACTTCTCTTTGTCGACAAGGGTGTTTAAATGTTTGATATTATGAAGGAATATAAAAGAAGAGGTTTCTAATAAGCAAATTTGTTCATCTATATTTTCATTTACATTGAGTGCTATTTTTTGATAAATTTGAAACGTTAAAACTTTTTACACTTGCATATTTTTTATCACTGGTGGTCAGCTCGATTGCATTTTTGTTTTTGATAGCATGCAGATGCTAAAAAGCGAAACCAACGCTAAAGAAAAAACTTATTAATAATTCAAATTTAAAATAAAAGTCATCAATATCAAAAAATATGTATTTATTTATGTTGAATGAAAGATACTGGTTTTTGATATTATACATTTTTTATACGTTTGTCAAATCATATTTGTAGGGTTGTAATACAAAACGTACTATTTCCAAAACTAGAACTTTTTAGTAGAATCAAATTCTATAACGAATAACACAAACAAATAACATTTGCATAAAAATATGATTTCCAATTTGAAGACAACAGTGTTGTAGATATTTTATATTAAAACTAATATAGTCAGTCGATTCCTTAGGTTTTAATTATCCCAACTGCATACATAACTCAATATCGCTCATTTTGGAAATAGTACGTTTTGCATTATAGCCCCACATTTATCATTGCAGTGAATTGCCCTTACGGCAGCGATTTCCAATCTGGGAGATGCGATGCACAGGGAGGCGCGTCCAAAATATTTATTTATCTTTTAAAAGTGTCTTTATTACTAGATGAAATAAAGGATGGGGAGGCGCGAAGATATTTTTTTCTTCAAAGGGAGGCGCTGTAACATAAAGGTTGGAAACCACTGCCTTACGGTCAAAAATCATTACCTTATCTACGTACGAAAATATACACTATAGACTGTAAAATTTACATTAAAAATATCAAAAAATAGTGAGGATAAAATATGACCAACTGATTTTTGTTTTAAATGTGAAAAACTCTATTCACTAAGATGGGACAGTTTGTGTCATACTGTAATATTATGTGACAAACAACTCACTCGGCGTAGAACGAGATACAAAAATAAAACTTCACTTTTGGCTAGAGGCTAGTCAACTCAATCTATTATTGACACTAAGACTTCTTTAACAGTTTACCACGGCATAAAAGCCCTGCAGTGAATAACTATGCCAAAACTAATTTAAATATAAAATCTTGTACCTTGAAGTTAATCTTCGTTAGTTAATCCAAACATTGGGAAACAAGATTAATTGTAAATTTGAATCGCTACGCCCCCGTTCTTAGGATAGAATGTATGAGAGGGGGGAATTCAAGACATCACATACATCCATGCCTTTGAACAGAAATTCATAAATCGATTGAAAAATCAATGTATAAAACTGTCCGTACCAGGATTTGAACCTGGCCCTTCCGTAGCCGAAGCCAACAACGTTGACCACTCGACCACAACGGCGGCATATATAAGACTTACAGTAAGTTAATTTCACTATGCCTAAAACCTTTCCGGAAGTGCAAGTAAAAATTTTGTCAAAGTTTTAGTGCAATCGGATGAGCGGTGTGGCAATGCATAAAGTATGAACAAACAAACATTCATTTTTATACATTAGATCAGTGTCTGCCAAACTTTTTTCCTTTACGGCACACTGATGAATGGAACTAGTACCGCGGCACACCAAGATGCCGCAGATTATCTCCAAAACTCCTTTTTTTTTTAGCTCATCGAGAAATTTGAAATCCTCGATTTGCTACCAAATCGGCATTATTTAAAAATAACATTTTTAAGGCTTCTTCCACCGCGGCACACCTGAGACTTCTTGCGGCACAGTTTGGCAGACACTGCATTAGATAGTCAGTTTCGAGCGATTCTGCTATTATTTAATTGAATTAATAATAGTAATCCGGTAAAACTCTTATGAGTAATCGGATAAAATCTTAGCACAAAAAGTGTTCATCCAGGCAATACTAACTGACAATTACATTCATTTTTATGGGTGTCGATAAAATCTGGTCATTATGTGTTACGCGACTCAACAATAAACTGATTAATATTGACTACGTTACCGTGTTTTTTTTAATGTTTTTTTTCTACATCGCTATTAACTTCTGTCGCAATAACATTGCTTTTTATCACTTATTATTGTTTTCATATTTTTTTCCGAGCAGCTGGGCTTTGGCACGTGCTCTGTTGCTCATATTTGTCGCTGACATTGGAAAAATAATATAAAATAAAAATAACTTACAAAATGTGACACGTGTTTCGCCTCTTTCAGAGGCATCCTCAAATCATCTAAGTTATTTTAATTTTATATTAAAATGAACTTCCACAAAGTTACCGCCGAATCCATCGAAAGTATTGGAAAAATAACTTTGTGAAAAGTCACTTGGTGACTGACTCAAGTCAACTTTATACAGTGCAACCTCTCATAACGAGTAATTCACAGAACGAGCGATATTTCGCATTACGGGTGACGCAGAGTTTTGGAAAGATCACTTTTACATCGTTGCTTGCCTCAAGATGATTGACAAGACTTTTTTCCGATAAAAATAATATTTTTAAACCATATTGAAGTCACGGATAACTTTTACTCCTACCAAAAAAAATAAAAAAAATAAAAACGCAAAGTCGTTGTATAGAAACTCCGCATGACTATATGACCATGCTCATCCTTTTATTACCGTGTAATTTTGTGTACGGACAGTAGTAAGGACGAGCGTGACCGTATTGGCATGCAAACATTCGGGGTTAAAATATAGCTAAACGTGATTTTTTTTTAAATATTTACAATTTGACCTCTTTAGATCAACATGATTTCAATAAAAAATATATTAGCAAAAGAACTGTAAATAATTTCATGTTTTGATAAAAAAAATAACTAACAGTTTCAAAAAGTAAATAAAAAAAACGGAAATTCAAAAAATCACATATGCTTTTGGTGGCCGTTTCTATTCCAACGGCTGATGTCTTACTAAAGTCTGTACCCTTCTTAACCAAATATGAGCAAAAGCAACGATATTCAGGTAAAATAAACATGAATGGTGGAATCAATAGACAACGATATTTACTGTTACCATATGATCACGCTCGTATTTGGAGGGTTAAAAAAAATTACCAGATTGTTGAAATAATTATTATTGACGCAAAAAAACATATACAAGAAAATATTTTTATTAATAGTAGGATTCACACGTTTGAATCCAAGCACGAAAAACATTTATTTTATTTTATTGATACAGTCATTCATATCCAACTGACGACGAATGACAATAATTTTATTTGAAGACTATTTACCACCCGCATGGAATATAAAATATCGATACATAATTTAAGCAGTTCAGACATATCATCAAACAACAATAATTCATAGGAGTAGGTCAAGAAATAAATTAACTTATTTTTTATTCCTAACACCAGTTAATAATATGTGACCGATTTCTATTAGAATTGGAATACTTAATTACGCAAGTTTGGCAAACTGATTTGTTAAATGTTTCGCTCACCTTTATTTTGAATATGTATAAAATAATATATTTATATAGATAACACTAGCGACATCTATACATACTAATTATCTATCAAATTACGAGGAATACTTTAATAAAAATTATATAAATTTCATCTAAGGCAGCGATGCACAACCGATGGTCTGCGGCTTGCATACGGCCCATTTGATATTTTTGTGGCCCTCGAATGTTTCATATTTCAATTTAATTAGCAAGCATTTTCTTTGATGAAGCAAGATAAATCAATTCGAAGGTTATTGATGAAAATCTGGATTTGATTTTGCAGTATTAATATTTAAAATATTGAGCCAAATTCTAAAGAATTAGATAAAATTTACAGAAGATTTTAAAAGACAAAGATCGCATTATCATTTAAATTATAAATACATTTTTTAAATTTCTTCATATTCATTTATTTTTTTTACACAGTTTTTTACGGATGTATATATACGTGGAACGTATCCTCTTTCGCATCGAATCCATCATAATTTGTTTGAATGCGCCCCGCTAGAATAAAAAGGTTGTGCATGCCAGTTTTATCACCCCCTGTGGTCTAGTTGGTCAGAGACTGCTCTACCGATCAGGTGAGTCTGGGTTTGATTCCCGGTAAGATCAATGTCAAATTGAATCTTTTCAATTTTCATTTGAGATCTAAGACATAGGTGTTTGTGAAGTTAATTATCTTTGGGTTAATCTCATATGAATTACAAAAATTCTCATCGAGTATATATCGTATGATCTTTCAACTTCAAAAATATTTGACGCATTGGCGTAAGCTGTAATGTCAAGTATTTTTTTTTTAAATTTAAATTCTCAAAAAAAAAAGATCTGAGGACATTTTCCACATGACAAAAGAAATGTTTGAGAGCTTATTTCGGTAGTTTTATTTTCTTTTATAACTTACTTACTCTTTTATATTGAAATTAATAGAATCTATTATCATAATTAGTTTTTTAAATGATATACTTCACATACCAAACTTAGTACAAGAATAGATTTTTTTGGAAAAATTAAAAAACAAGACGTTTGTAGTAACACTATTTACTCTAAATAAATGTCGATGAATTAGTTTCATTGAAAACTTATATTATTTAACGCGCATTCATTTTCTTTGAATCGCTTAAAAATGAATCATAAATCATAACTCGATGATTCAAACACGACAAAAAACAAATAAACATTATCGGTATATTATTTGTAATAATTTTATTTATAAATATTACTTTTAATTCTAAATGACATAATATAATACCTAACTGTATATTAGAAAGATAGATGAGGCATTCGTTTTTCATACATAGCCTACAATAACGATCATTTGAGTCAGATAAACTTTTTCCATACATAGTAAATTATACGGTGAAACCAAATTACGTAGCTGGTACTAGTTAATAATTTAGGGATGCAATGGATTTTTTACTGACAAAACATATTGCATCTAACATATTTTTTCTAATATACTACTAGGCTCACTTCACCTCTATTGGACCCAGTTGATAGAATCTTGCTTAATTAAGCATTCCTTTATATATTTGCCGGGTCCTATGGCGCAGCGGTTAGCGTTGTGGGCTTCCGTGCCAGACCTCCGGGCAGAGCCCCAGTACCAACATTTTTTTTGATTAATTTATCGATTTCTGTTCGAAGGCATGGGTATTTGTGATGTCCCTCCTACCATTTCCGGTCCTTCAACAACTGGGCGTAGCAAGAGCGATTAGTTAACCACTAGTCTTGTCCTAGCTTTATCCTTCTCTCCTTACTACTCTCTTTAAAAAAGAAGAGGTTGAGCGACTAAGTAACAAACAGTCTCGTAGAAAACTTTTTTTGGGATACCTGCGTTAGGAGGCTATATGCTCCACATTGGAAGCGGAAATTGATATTTATATTTAATATATGACCGATGGATATGCAGTATTTAATTTGATCACAAAAATCTTTTTTAACCGTTTGAATACCGCACAAATAAATCATTAATATGTCCCAGAGATACTGCGTGTTTTTGAGTAAAATAATTTTGCATTATATACACTCGAATTCGATATTTTAAAATCCTATATTGACTCAGTATAGATAGCACTTCACATAATCATCAAAATAATGCTTATATTCTATTAGAATACCAAGTATTTGATTTTTTAAATATCTTGGACATCCGTGTTCGCTTGCATATGTTCCGGACACCTGTGTCCACTTGGTATTCAAGTGGTTAATAATGACTTTTACCGATGGCAATAGTAAGGGTGCTATTTTAAACTCTGCAAAGGGCGGCACATACCCTAGGAACGTTACTGTAAGAAGTGTTTTTTAGTAAATATATATATTTTATTCTGACCAATAATCCAATGTATTTTATGTAGAAAAAAATATTGAACACCTTAAAGTGATTTAATGCATCTTGTTCATACGTTTTGCTGTTATGACCCATCTAGAGGGATAATGCAGATAACTTATTAATTAATGCAGCAATTCTAATTTAGATTGATTAGTTTTAATTACTATTAATCCATAACAATAAAACGATTATTTCTGTGAGAATTTAAGTTATTATTTTCAATACAATTTTATTTATTTACATAAATACTGTTAACTCTGAAGGCTAACATTAATTAGGACAATTGTATTGTTCTTGACAAGCAAAGAACGACATATATGATAAACGATTCCTTTGTTAAACATGTTTTTCTTTCATGATCATTCCTTGGTCAACTATTTGCTGTCAAGGTTTTAGGGCTAGGAGAGGAAGACACTAATTATTATTTAACAGTTTGCAAGTTATCGGTTTAACTCTAACAACACGTAAGTATTTTTTTTAGAATTTCATGTTTTGGTGATTTTGGTTTAAAAGCATATCTATTTCATTCGATTAATATCCAAATTTGCAATTGGAAGAGGTACAAAAAGCAAACAAAATAATATATCTATATACGTATCTATTTATTCGAATATAAGTTCTCTACATTAAGTATATATAAAAATTAATGATAATCATTTTTTTAAACGCATTATTAAGAATAATAAAATATTCTACTGAAACAAAAAAAAATGAATTAAAATTTGTTTCTGTATGTTGAAATATTCAGTTTTATCTGTCTTCTGAACACTTACGGTAAACTGACTTACATGATGTTAGAATTAAGCCGATGAAGTATGCTTAATTCATAATATTTATTACGCCGTACTATAAAATATGCCTCCCCATCACCCTATGGAACGTAGTGACAGACTTTAGTTTACCATTAGTCCTGTCTTAGTCCCTATCTTTATATCCTTACTGTCTTCGAAAGAGGGAGATTTAACAACTGAGTAGTAAGCAGTCTTCGTAAAAAAACTTATGTTGAAATACCGCCATAAAGAGACCGTATGCACCACATGAGATGCAGCAAAAGCGATTAGTCAACGACTAGTTTTGTCTTAGTTCCTATCCTTATTTTAGTCCCTACTCTTCTTTCTTAAAATTATATACAGTATTTAATTATATTTAAGATTCATCTACAATATCTCTGACTAGTTACATAGTATATGCAATATAAAACGATATTTTTTTATCCATGTCCGCTCCCAATGTGTAGAATATGACCTCCTAATGGAGGTATCTCAACAGAAGTTTTTTCTACGAGAACTGTTTGTTACTCAGTTGCTCAACCTCACGTTTTTTTCGAAGTGAGTTCATATTAGAGAAATAAGGATAAGACTAGAACAAGACTAGTGGTTGACTAATCGCCATTGCTACACCCAGTTATCAAAGGATCACAAGGATGTGAGGAGAGGAAATTATGTGAATTGACATCACAAACACCCAGTCTTCGATCACAATTTTTAATTGAATAATTCTCAAATTCACTGTGATCTTACCGGGAATCGAAAGTAGACCTGCGTGATCAGTAGAGCAAGCTCTAACGACTGGGCCACAGCAGGCGACAATATAATACGATTACAATCGATCAATTAATTTAAAATGTCGAAAGAGCGTGTTTTGACTTATTTATTGCACTTTGAATTCAAATACTATAAATGTTTATCAAATGAATTTATAAATTGTCTATTGTTGCCAGCTTGTGAAATTTCAATAGGCTGAAATTAATATTAATTTCATTTTATAGGCAAATTAAATCGGTCTTAAATTGAATATGTTATCACAATTATTATTGTTAGGGTATGATGGTAAACTCTAGTATCAGGGACGTATTAGGGAATTAAAATCCTGAACCGCCACACACTAGTAAAACTGAAAACTGATAAGACCAACTTTAGTCTTATTTTGTATATCAAATAAAAAAGATTTAATAAAAACACAATATTCCTTTGTACTTTATTCCACTTTATTTAATAGGTCAGGACCGGTTTCGCTTCTGTCAGCTATTTGATACCTGCAATTCAGGAGGAATTGCAAATTTTAACGTTAATACTTATACTACATTTACTGTAATTTGTAAACTCTTTTCAATGTCAATTGTTGTTTTCACCTATTCATTTAAATTTATTTTTGTAGCACTGTTATTTTTCTTATCAGTTGACAATGCTCGCAATGAGCGAAACCGGTTCGTACCTATTAAATGAAGTGGAATAAATTACAAAGGAATATTGTGTTTTTATTAATATAATGCCTTTCCACTAATTATTGACAGTGACCACCCTAAAAGTGACAAAAAAGATTTTACGATATTTTTTTTCACAGTGCACCGGTTAAGAACCACTTATATTTTTATTTATTTTTTTACCTTGTCCGCTCCCAATGTGGAGCATATATATATATATATATATATATCTCAACAAAAGTGTTTCTACGAGAACTGCTTTTTACAATGTTGCTCAACCTCTCTTTTTCAAAAGAGAGTAGAAATAGAAGAATAGGGCTAGGACAGGACTAGTGGTAAGCTAATCGTTCTTGATAGCCCCGTTCATATGATAGGATGCATAGGAGGGGGGAATTCAAAACATCACACACATCCATCGCCTTCGAACAGAAATTCATAAAAATCAATTTATAAAACTGTCCGCACTGGGATTCGAACCCGTACCCGTGCCCTCCGTAACCGAAGCCAACGTCGTTGACCACTCGACCACACAGGTGACTTTAATAGTATTTGTGAATCTGATTTTTTTGTATTGATTTTTATGTATTATGTAGTTTTATTTTATATTTTGTGTCTTTATATTTATCAAGTACATGGCGAATTGGCGTCAGCTGTTGTCATGAACTATAATTTTAAATTTAAACAATAAATAAATTATATTTAATATGATATAATCCACGACTCTTTAGGCTTAGTCAGTGACACTTTTTAAAATATAATTGATTTAAAATAGTGTTAAGGGCTTTCCATCAGTCCGCTCCTGGTGACCAGCATGAATATTGTGTGAATCAATCCCGGACAAATTTCCCCTCACATTGAGAGTTTCTCATTTAACCCTGGGTCATTTGAGTCAGAGTAATGTATTTTAATTAAATACGGACAGATGCGTCGTGACTCGAAATTAAGCACCTCACATGTATACGTTTAATCTTATGATACTCACTAACTTGATAATAATAAATTAGTACAAACTCTTCTTGTCACAGTACATATGCTAAACTTTTATGATGTCAACTTACACTAGGATTTCTACGCGCTTTTTGTATCAACCGATCCAACATTACCCATTAAAACGTCTATGAATGAGTCTTACCCTTTCTTTCCCTAAATATACATTGTGTATTAATTGAGGGTACCAAAGGAAAATCGGCCCAGTTCAAATTTTTCGCTTTTTTGGATTCTCCGATATAACAACTATATCATAAGTTAAAAAATATCCTTCGTCATTTTCAAAGTTATTTTCGCACATATACATCACGTGTTTACGCACAGGAGCTGTTGGGCCGTTTTTCTGTTGTTTTATAAAGTATCATCGTGGCTTTGATTTTTTGATAATGATTGACAAGTTTTACAGATCTCTCAACGCCATTCAATTGAAAAGAGTGAAAACTAAAAATCTTCAGTAGATATATACCAGGGCTGTGGAGTCGCGTAAAAAAAGACAACTCCAACTCCGACTCCAGCTTTAAAATAATTAACGACTCCGACTCCAAGGATTGTTTTCAATAACTTAATTTTAACTTTTATATACGAATACCATAAGATCATTCTTAGTCAGCCAATCATGAAATGTTGAACACTTTTGACTATTTTGTTTGAATACACAGCATTAAATATATTTTTAAAAAAATCGAGCCGCTCATTTTTCACGACTCCGACTCCGACTCCACAGCCCTGGTATATACACAGCTTTTTGTATAAAGAAAAATAGCTCATTTGGTTAAAGTTAGTAAGACATGCTTACCTCATATTGAATTTACTCATAACTCTGATTTTGGGCTTGGGGTGGTTTTCCTTAATTCGTAGCTTCTGCGTTTTTGCTAAATTTTGTTTTAAGTTATTTTTAACGAATATTTTTTTTACCATTACATTTCTGTCTTATCTTTTATTATAACGTATTTATAACATAGTTTTAATATCGTGTCGTTTTTATTTTTCATGCATGGACATGACCAGCTTTGAGTTGTAATTTGGTGGTAAAAATCGGATTTTGAAGAACAAACAAAATATCAATATTTCATTTCTTAGTGAATAAGAAGCATGTTTAATCCACTATTTTTATAACTTTTATGCTTTCACAGATTGCATATCTAATTCAATAGATTGAAAATATTATTAACGGTAATAATTCATCATCAGTGACGTAATCTTCGTTAGATAACCTACCGTCTTTATCCCTCCAAAAGACATCTTGCAATAGCGCCATTTTATTGTACAGTCAGAAAATTAAATATGAATATAATATATCTAAATAAATATAACAATATAATATCTACTAGGGATGCCAGAATCAAGTACTTAAAATTTAACTGACCCGTTCTCATGGTGGTGAATCGTGACATATATGACATGCTGAGTAATTTAGGATTTTTAAACCATGACATACTCGATCTATTCGATCATCAAAAATTATTTTGATGATCGAATATTTTTTTTCTTATTCTGACAACATCGCCGTTATACTTCTAATTTCAACATCGCCAAAATAACAACAATTATTCACCAATACTTGCGCTGATGTATAATTTAGAAAAAAAGTTATTAAACATTACAGCGAATTGCCGATTCACATGCTATTTCTTAATGCCAAGTCTCTTTCGATAAACTAAAAGAAAAAATCAACCTTCCATAAAAATAAAAAAATGTCAACTGTATTTCGTTAAAATAACCAAGTGTGACGCATTTCGCGTTTTTTAAATCGAATCCTGTTCATAAAGATACATAATATTAAACTTGAATAAACCACATTGACAGGTATATACTTACTCGCATTACTGGAAGAAATCAGTAAAAAGAGCATCAAAATTGTTAATATATACACATCTATATAAGAGAGAGAAAACCAGAACTGATAGTTTGGCCATCATTCACCTAAAATAATTATATTAAATTGTACATTTCTAACAACGGACCATAATTACAAAAGAATGTTAGTTTATACTCGGTAATATAAATTTACTTTTCTGTAATCAGCAGATCAATGACTGCTTCGCGGAAGCTTATACAGTGCTTCGGTAACTGAATGTGACAGAATTATCTTCAAACTGATAGATGAAGATGTTTCCTCTGTAACCATAACCAAAATTAACAGGTGTGCATTTTTTTCATTGATTCGAATCCGTGAAATCCGGCACGGAAGCCAACGACAATGACCACTGCACTACGTACCCGACATTGTTCACTAAGAGGCATTTCATTTAACTTTTAAAAAATAACCCAAAGAATATCTCAGCATATTTTTTTGGTTGAAAATTTAAAAAAAACAATAAAAATTTCTTTACTTTGTACGCTTATAATAATTGTGTGTTGTTTGATAATGCAACTCTCATTTGTATTATATCTGCAATTACGACCGTGATTGATTAAAAATTGCTCTACAATCGACTATCATCCGGTTCTGTAAAAATATGATACTGAGTTGTATATATATATTTGATTTGAATAATTATCAACTCAAAAAGGATACACGCTTCGTCTGTTTAAATATGTCAAAAATCATACCAACTGTGACCATTCATTAACATTTATCAATTGAGTAAAGCTGGGTTTCCAAAATTATGTTCCGCGGAACACTGGTGTTCGGTGGGACCTAAATAGGTGTTCCGCGAAAATTTGGTATGGTAACATACTCTGCAACAAATTGAAGCATCTTCTACTTCGTATAAAAAAAAGAGTGATAGTAAATCTCCAGTGATGTTAAAAACGTCAAATATCTAGCTACAGGCGGAGATTTTTGATCACTATGAACTTTTTTTACTCATATTTTGATGTAATATGTTTTAAAGATAATTAATCAATACATAATAAGTGGTTTAATAACTAATATTTTTACTATTAAGAATTAACTGACCTAAAAAAAACTGTGTTCCGGTAACATTTCCAGATTTGTCAAGTGATCCGTTGAATTTTCCGGACTTACAAAGTGTTCCATCCCAGAATAAGTTTGGGAAACCCTGGAGTAAAGCATCGGCTTAAAATAGGGGTTAGATGCAGTGCTGGGTCGAGGATATCTGCGCTTGTGTGCGGGCACTCTTTGCACACACCACGAACCGGTTCTGGTTAGATGTATACAACTGTGAATGAAACATAATGAAAATTATGCATAATTTACGTGAAATAGAGCATTGCGATGAGGGTTGCCTGCTTAGACACAGTCAGGGCCGGCTCGTGGTGTGTGCAAAAAGTGCGGCGCACACAGTGTAGCGTACACAGACACCGCACCAAGATTTTAGCACTATCCAGACATTTAGATCTAGTTTTTCAAGGCGCCGAAGGCACCTCGCACACATACGCGGAAATCCTGAAGCTGTCCCTGGACAGTTACTGTTATAAATTTTAAGAGCGAGAAATTGATGAAAGCACGTATAGTGTTTCTTAAATTTCTTTATCAAGATTCAGTTTGACTTGATATATTGTATTCTTAGAATATTCCTATATTCGCGTTATGTGGGTATAGACTGTTTATTTGTCGATTGATTGACTTGACATTTACTTGGTAGAACTCCATTATAATCGGGGAAAAATAGCAACGTATTTAGTTCCACAGTTTTTTATATTTATTAGTTGATAGCTTTTTCAGCTTTCGCCATCGTCAGAACTATGATTGAACTTATATTTTTCTCAGCTACTGGCTCCGAAGAGATACACAATGTATCATGTTATTTTTTTTGACCATGTCCGCTTCCAATGTGGACCATATGGACTTCTAATGGAGATTATATCAACAGATGTGTTTCTACGAGAACTGCTTGTTACTCAGTTGTTCAACCTCTCTTTTCCAAAGAGAGTAGGAATAGAAGGATAGGGCTAGGACAGGGCTAGTGGTTAGCTAATCGCTCTCGATACGCCCGTTCATGGGATAGGATGGGCGGGAGGGGGAATTCAAGACATCACATACATACATGCCTTCGAACAGAAATTCTTAAATCGATTGAAAAATCAATTTATAAAACTGTCCGTACCAGGATTTTAACCCGGGACCTCCGTAACCGAAGCCAACGACGTTGGCCACTCGACCACACAGGCGACCACATTACTCAATTATATTTAAAAAGATAAATTATCAACAATTTTTCATTTCGGGTACGAAAAAAAACAACCGTGAACCCGGAATCACAATTATACCTATTATAAGAAAATTTCACAATTTTCCTATTGTATTTTTTGTACAACCAAGAGCTATCAACCAACGATTTATTTTGAAGAAGGAATCCTCTTTTTTAGAGTGCAACGGCAGCATTTAGCACATATGTGCTACACACACATTACACGAGCGATTTCCAACCTGGGAGGCGCGAACAGTCTAAAATATGTATTTACCCTTTAAAACGTGTCTTTATTACTACATGAAATAACGGATGGGGTGGCGCGAAGATATTTTTTCCTTCAATGGGAGGCGCAGTAAGAAAAAGGTTGGAAACCACTGCATTACACAGTATGATAAAAAATCAATGTTGATGTAAAAAATACTAAATTACTTATGACTCAACATAATATTGACCAACCCAATTGAACAACACAATATCCTTAGCGTGATTATTATTTCTTTTACATATTAGCATATAAATGTTAACTTTTAATTATTGTGTGATTAGAGAACAACAAAGACATCGTTTTTTATGGGATTTTTACTACGCATTTCAATATACCTAAACTCAATATTCATTTATTATGGGTTTATATTTGCTTAAATACTGTAAGAAGGCGTGACTCTGTCGGTGAATCATAATATCACTTTAAAACAAATGCTTTGTCATTGTCCATCGCCATTTTAATCAACGTTAACCTATTTACATAGAAATAACTTAATAATTTGCCGTACTGAAGTGGCGGTAGCATTATCAGTCACCGTTGCCAAGTTACTGAAAAACCGATGAAGGCTTTGCAGTAAAATAAACACTTCTTGGTTATCGTCAGGGCCTCCAATCCCGGGATCGGGGATCCCGAACACAATTTTGCGATCCCGTAAGCCCTGGATTTCTGGATTCACTGTTGCACGTAAAAATCTAAAAAGAACTAGAGCTAACAGAAGAAAGAGGTAATAAAAAGCTCTCACACTTTTCAATAATTAGGAATGTGTCAAACCGTCACTTGTGCTGGAAAATGCTGGAATCTCTTAACTACTTACTTTTTTCGGCAATGATCTCTAGTAATTGTGGCATGATAATTAGGTGAATGATCACTCTTGGGATCCCAAAAATGGTCCGGAATTGGATGCCTTGGTTATTTGTAGCCTGGAAGTTACACTCGCGATTTCAATTTTAAATTCAGGGAACCAGTCTTCAATTTTGCTATGAATTATATCACGTTTTTTACACGGTTTTTTGTGGAACATATATACCGTGTAAAAAAGGGTTTAGTGTATAATCATATTCCAATCGATTGATACATAGATTTGCATACAAAGAAACGGATGTTCTTTTTATCACTTCCAACCCACTCTATCCGATTCTTATACTTGAAAATAAAATGTCAAAAACATGGGAACTGAATGATAGAATTATTTTTACAATTTTAACAATAAAATATATTTTTTGTTCTATATATTAGGTACGTTAAGTTCAACTAAAGCTTAATTCAGGCAAGTCAACTTTAAATTAGTATAAATAATTACTTGTATTTATCAGCCATTATGTATAATATAAAATAAGTACATATTCCAATTTACTACTACAATTTTTGTTGAAATCAAATATGAACCAGAAAAAAAAATCGTTAATTTTGCAATCGGCTTGCAAGTATACCATTTTTCTTACTGTTACTTTAGAATTATCAATCAGTAGTAAACTTATTTGGGAGTCGTCAAATTAATATTATATTATATGCGCTGCTGATAAACCAATATTTAAAAAATCATGAAAATATTTTGTCATCCCGGGATCGAGTTTGTGACAACCCTAAATCCCGGAATTGAAAATATACACCGACATTCCCTAACACCTACGTATTCGCATTTGTTATATCACGTGTATTCTATTCTGATAAACACGCGACATAACCTATTTATAGGGAATTATTATTGTACAGTTGCATGCAGAGTGGAGGTAGTAGTGCACGTACCTTCCTTTGTTGTATGTTTACATCACGCTTGTGAACGCAGCAATGGGCGACGCAGGTGTGTGGGAGGAGGAGCGCCAACCAAGAGTGTCATGGCTAATGTTGTGACCATAAACCCGACATTGGTGAGACTCGGATCCCTACAATTTTGAAAAAGTCTGGCTTATCTCCATTGTCACACCACCGGCTTCTATATGTATGCAATTTTCTTCTATGTCTTCGAGGCGTCCCTGCTTGTAGTCATACAGTGTTGAAATTTAACCGTTTGAATACCGCGCAAATAAATCATTAATATGTCCCACAGATACTGCGTGTTTTTGAGAAAAATAATTTTGCCTAATATACATTCGATTTCGATATTTTAAAAACCTATATTGACTCAGTATGGATGGCACTACACATATTCATCAAAATAATGCTTATATTCTATTAGAATACCAAGTAATTGATTTTTTAAATGTTTTGGACATTCGTGTTCGCTTGCATATGT
Source organism: Himalopsyche anomala (assembly GCA_031772345.1). Lineage (NCBI taxonomy): Eukaryota > Metazoa > Arthropoda > Insecta > Trichoptera > Rhyacophilidae > Himalopsyche > Himalopsyche anomala. The sequence goes on along the minus strand of CM062822.1, from coordinate 38,858,601 downwards.
TCCGGACACCTGTGTCCGCTTGGGATCCAAGTGGTTAATAAACAATATTGTATGCGCATACAATATTAATGCGCGAATTCTTTTAGTTCTACAAGATAGCTTTTACTACAAAAGTACTATCATACGTATCATTTCGATTACTTTCGCAGTGAGTTACGATTAAGGATTGCAATATCGGGATGCCGACTTATTTCTTTTTGCCGAAATACTCTTCTCTTCTCTTCTCTTCGAAATACTTCAAAAAATTGAAATGTGAAATCCTGTGAAGTGTGAAATCTTAATAATAATCGGTAATGAAACATCTATCAATAGTATAAAACAATTTCCAAAATAAGACGCAGCAAAAAGAGAAAAATAAATATTAGAGGGAGTTTCTTATTCCGCCTCGCTTAGAAATCAATATTAAAAAACTAAGACTGTTTAATAGTAGAATATTATATAGTTATATTTTATTTTCCAACGAAATACAACGTGAAATGGTTTTTCAAAACACAATTTTCGATTTATATTTAATACAACTTACACCATTATCTGTACCGCTTACATTTTTATTACGTAATAGTGAAGTATTTTTTAATCTTTGGTTCATGTATAAGCAACGGACAATGCCACAATGACACATAATTTCACTAGTAACATGTACATGTAAAAATGTAATAGTGGTGAATCAAATAAGTGAGAACAAAAAAACTTAAACTATGACATCGCTATAAAAGTTATTTGAAATGAAATGCAACTCTTCTTAGGCTGTGTTCGGTTTGCGACTGTTTTGTAGTCTTTGGAATTTTTTTAATATTATATTGGAAAATAGTCATGTTTGATTATCTAGAACTGTGACAATTACGCTACCTCGAATTACGCGCCGAACAGAAATATTCTCCGCAATTCCCCTAATTGCGCGGTCGGTTTTCATTGTCGTTGCTGCTGTACAAACAGCCGGCAGCTCTCCGTGTGGTGCATACAGTCAATCGTTGGCGAGCGCTATGCATTTATTTTACCACTAGGTAACTAAATATTTCGTCCATATATTTTTTTTTCGTTTATTCTTAGTTTTGGCAGTTTTGCATTTTTCGCGAAAAAAAAACGTAAACCCTAATTATAAGTATATATTAAGTATATATTGACACGACTCCATTTTGTAGGTGCCCTGACTTCCTTGCCCGTCTCCTAATTTGCCGCTCAAAAATAATAATGTAAATTCACAAATAATAGTTTTGTTTACTTTTGCCAAAATATTTTATAAAATGTTCACCGCTCAACTTAGGGGCGGCAGATTATATGGTTAGAAGACTTTTTGAAATCGGCACGTTCAACGGCAAATAAGCAGAATAACATCTGGAAACGCGGCCGCTTTCTAAAATTTAGTAACATGAAGTAATTTCTTGGAAATTGTATTTAGACATAGTGCAAGTACCGAGCACTTGAAGGAGCCACCTCACGGACGTTCTGATGCAGGACGCTACCCCCTCCCTTAAAAACACAATTATATGCCGCCCCCCTCTTCTCTTCTCCCCCGCTTAGTTGCCAATTATTCAGTTTTAAAAATAAATTATTCGGTCACTTCTTTTCGGGACTCCTTTTTGGGACATCGTAAGCCGTAGGTCCGAGGAATCGCTGGGGCCTCTCGGATCGCGCCGATATTAATACAGACTTGGTAAGAATTTCTCGTCAATATAATCAATTTAAAACTAAATACCACTGTCTTCAATTACGTCGGCGTCGATCTGGAGAGGTCCCCAGGATCCGTAAGAAGCTTATTCATAATTGTTTTACTAATTGAAATATTATTATAGATACTTTGTTAAATATTTGTTTATTGCGTAACTGTGCCTAACCCATATATTTGTGTTATTTGTTCTGTTTAAGGAAGCCCGCTGTAATAATTGTTCGAGACGGAAGCGATGTTGTAAAATCATTTATTTATTAAAAGCATTGATTTGTTAAATTCATGTATTCAATTTCTTTTAAATCATTTACTAGAACTAATTGCTGCGATTATCTGCTAACATCATTTATTTATTCAAATCATTTGGAAAGAAATTATTAACTCTAACATCATGCGTTTGGGAATAACCATCCATCAACTTAAATACTATTGAGTATAACACTAATTATTAAAGTATCGCTCAGGTCGACTAATGACCTATCATTAAAAGCTATCTCTTGAGAAACTTGTCGGGTATTCTAACTAAATAAAAGCAAATAATTACATTAAATCAAATACTAAGTGGGTGTATTAAAATCGTGTGAAAGGCAGTAAGGAATGCATCATTGTCATTAATGATCTTATTTGGGCTTTAAAATATGTTTCGCGATTTTTATCATGTCCTTATTTTTCTATTCTGTCTAGACTGTAAGTGTCAGGACGTTTCACCACCGCGGATGTCTCCTCGTATTATTTCTGTGCTTTGTACCCCGGCGGGGGGATCATACCTATTTGAGTAGCTGTTTATTTTAATTCGCAACTCGACGGTCCCACGTAAATCCAGGAATCTTTGTGATTCATCTAGGGAGTAGGTCATTAGGAAGTAGGCAGTGAAAACTATTGTTTTGTTTTCCATTTTAGGTAGTAAGAATTTATTATTTTTTGTTTCCCCGGGAGGGTTAAATCTGTGCCGGATCAGTGGCATCCGAAGGGTCGTGGAATCGAACAGTGAGACGTGGAAGTAAATTCATTAATTTTAAGACATGCCAGACCACGTGGGCAGCAGCTACTCATCTTATTAGACGCTTAAGAGTTAGTTATAAGTGGAAATAAGTTAACTGTCAATAATCGATTTATCTTACGAGTAAACACGCGGTGGTGAAATAAATGTAATCTGATATATTTTGTGAGTTGACGAATCTGACTGTGTAATATTATGTGTAAGTGATAACCTGTATGTCCTTGTTATCGTGTTGTTAATAAACCTTGCCCATTTGTATAACGGATTTTGATCTTTGCAACATTTGACCCACCTTTCTCCCGTATTCCATCTATAGGTAACCACACGGAAAGTTAAATAAATTCCCTTTACTTTAAAAACTATTACCCTTTCGGAGAAAGGGGAGTGTCAATATGTATATCGAATGTACCTCTATGGCTGCCATGTTTACTGTATGAACTGTTTATCATACTGACATAACGGCACGTTCTTCTGACACATAAATATTCTAAGCACTATCAGTAACATATACTTTAAATATCATAGAATGATTCTAGAATACAGAACTAAACAATCAGTATACTAATATTGTTGCTAGTTATGGTAGTTAATTGGTAATGCTATCGTCCCACTTGGGTGCTCGGTTGAAGGATCGAATTCCAAAATACTTATAAACTTATTAATAAATTTAAGAAATCATAGACAGATGTGACAAAGAGTAGTCACTAGGGCTTATACAAAAACCGACTTTACTTACCGAATAAAACCGGTTTTCGAAGTTTTACAAAAAAAGGATTATTCAATTAAAATAGGCGAAAAAAAGTTTAAAATTCTTTTTTATTTTGTTTATTTTATATACACACATAATAATACTCAACAAGAAATTATTTGGTGTTACTGTTCAGAAAATATGATTTAAGAAAACACAAAGCGTCCACTGATCGATCACTTTAGTGATGATCTAATTTTTGTAACAAAATTTTAAGATATCGAAAATATCCTTTCATTTCAAAAAGCATTTACTTTTAATTTACATATATTATGTATACAAACACCTTAAGTAAACCTAAAGTGCAGTGGCAACAGTATGGACTCTTGTGGTTTGAATACACATCATTATTTATTTATTTTAATGGGTCAGAGTCGAATGATTTTTCCGATTCCGACTCCCGACAAATAACACTAACTCCGGAAAATAACACCCGATTCCAAGGCCCTGCTTGTAGTGATTCATTATTGCAACAAAACTGGATTTGACGTGGATAAAAATTATTGGGATCTAGATTAAAGCTCGACTTCTTCCTCTGTTGTTACTATGAGTGCCATGTCAAAAGGATGGATGTGGTTTTGGCTAAGCTTGTCGCATTCCGTTCGGACGTATCCCGCTCTTTGGTGTTGGTCTGGGAGTGATTTGTTTTAGGCGTCTAGCGGTTGGGGTTTTGTGAGTGCTGTGAGGGGATTAGCCAAAGTGTCTGTCGTTATTAACAATGTGTTTATTTCTGTTATAGGATCCGCCCTGCAGTGCTGGACTTGCTCTTCAGACTTAGAACCCAAATGCGTTGATCCCTTCAACACGACTGTTCTTCGCGGTAACTTTGGAAAAGTCTTGACCAACTGCGATGCCCAAAGCCAGGACTCGGGACATGGACAGACTTACCCTTACATGAGATCTGCGAGATCTGTTTGCAAGAAATCTAAGCAAATTGGTAAACTAGTTTAGGTTAAATACATGTAAACGAAATAAAGTACGCTTTCAGTGCAAAATACTTTGTTTTTTCAACTTTTTATTTTAATGAATCATTAACAGTAATGGGCTGATTGCCGGTTAACTTAGTTGAGCGGACTTTCAGACTTTTCGAGTCCCCGAGTGATCATTTCCATACAGTGGTCAATTGATTTTTGGATTTTTATCTAAAGGATTTTTGTTCATTCATTTACTTACATCTGGCATTACAGAGAAGGCGAAGAGAGAGCAGACAACTAATAATTGCCTACCTCCACGTTTCTATACTTTCCTTATGTGAAAGAGTGATTCAGAGACAGATTTTTAACATTGTATCTTGAAACGCCATATTAGTAGTTTTCTTTCTCATTGGTAGCAGCTTTTGTCCATGGGGCTTGTTAAGTTTGCAATGGCGTCACGGTCATAATATTGTGCTCTTTTTGCTTTGTATTCTGATTCTTTTTATTCTTTCTTCAGCACCGAACGGAGATTTGACAGTTGTCCGAGCTTGTACCTGGCAAATGCCCGATCAGCCCATCGGAGACTGCCACTCCACAGGATCCGGCTCGAACTCATACCGCGTTATTTACTGCCAAACTTGCGATCATGACGGATGCAATTCTGCAACTGGTTTGGCGTTCCTGCCAGCTCTCATCTCTCTACCAATACTTGCAGCACTACGCATGCGTTAAAATTTGTATTGTTAAGGTTACTCCCATGCGGACTATTCGAATATTAAGATAAAAGTCATTATTTCGTAATAAAGTGTTCTTAAAGAAATCAATCGTGTTAATAAAAATTGATATTTTTATATTGAACTATGTATAAAAATATCTAAGAAAACTCTTATTAATTATCTCTTGTAATTAATTAATAGTCACGATCAACGTTTCCTCTAAGCTGCGCGGCCGCGCAACAGTTTGAAGGCCGCCGCGCACTCATTCCGCATTGGTCACGATATCCGATAATCGAAATAATGAAACACATGAAGAAAAACAATGAAAAACGTAAATTCATTTTAGTACGACAGTGGGAATATACGAAATATTCCGCATGGGTTGATATAATATTATAAGTTAGATTAACTACCTAATTTAATTGCAAATATTAATATTATGTACTGTATGAGTGGTCGGTGTGAGAAAATGTCTTCAGTGTCTTGTATAAAACTTTTAAATCTTCAAAGTACTCACAACAATAAACTTAAATAACATAAAATATTAAATAATATGTAACATATTGCCAGATTCAACTGTTAACAGAAAAAAATAAGTTAGCCGCATTCGTGTTTGTATTGTATGTAGGTACTACAGTTATTTTTGAAGAAACATATTTGAAGAAGTATTAATTCGTTTTTTTTTTTCTAAAATTTGAGTTTTTTTCTATATATTGGGTTTTTTGTATGTTTTGTATCAACTCAAATCGACTTTAAATACATAGCTGTAAAATTTGAAGTACAATATAATATAATATAGCATAGGTTTAGTTTAAACAAAATTCTATGTTCTGTAGTAAAAATAATATTTTATACGTAAATGTGAAAATCAGTGCCGGCGCTACGTACAGATGGAGCAGGCGACCGCCTGTATCAGTAAATCTGAAGAGGCGATTTCTAAGGCGTAAGGAAATTTTATAACTTTTTTTACAATTTCCACTCGTTAATGTAAAGCATGTGGACTCATAATGAGGTTTATCGCAACATAAATTTTTCTACGAGAAACTCCCTCTTTCAATAAGAGTTGGGAATGTTGGAATAAAATGATAGAACAAGGACAAGACTAGTGGTGAGCAAATCGTTCTCGTTAATCCCAATGTAGGCTAGTAAATTTATGACAACACATGTATATGTATCATTGAACAAAAATCCATAAATCAATTCATAAAAAAACTATCCGCACTGGGATTCAAAGCCGTGACCTCCATAGCCGAGGCCAACGACGTTGACCACTCGACCACGCAACCCGTTTTCTCTAACTAGGGTGGAAAAATACAATCGGGCCTGGGGCGGCCAAAAGTCTAGCGCCGGTCCTGGTGAAAATGAATGTTGTGATTTCTTATAAGACACTCTTATGACATTTGCCGTAATACATATTTTTATACCGAAAATTGATTCACTTTCTGTAGTTTTTTTCTGTACCTTATTGTATAGATTACATAAGTTTGCAAACTGGAATATATAATAGTAAAATATTCTTTGATATATTTTTGGTATATTTTACACATGATTGACTTTACACGGCAACTCTTTTGGTGCTTTTCATTTATTTTTCGCATAAAATTCTCCGTGGTAAAAAAAAGTCTTTTCTTATTTATTTTTCATCGAGGCCTGGATATTAAATTAAATAAACTGTAATATAATATAAAACATTATCATAAAAAATTGAAAGATTAAGCTCGTGTTTTGTTCTGACGAGTTCCTAAGCTGTCGGTAGTTAAGAAGGTTATCAAGCAACCCCAAATCATCAGCTTCGAGTGCTTGGCAGCCATGCTTGGCTTTGTGCCAATCTCCTGCAACTGCTGGAATCCACTGCTCGAGAAGATCGGAGAGAGGATCTATCTGAAACAGTTTTTTTTGTGGTGAAGGTTTAATCCATTGGAGATGTAAAGTTTTAATGATGGAGAACTCTTAACGGTATAATTATCTTCTAATTTACCAAACAAACATTCCATCTTCAAATAATTAATTTGACTATCAACTTGGGTACTAAAACATTCGTTCAAGAGTTATGTTTCACATTTTCAAATGCAAAATTAATTACTTAAAATAATTAAAGAAATATTTATAATGAAATACAATATACGCCGAACTTATTTTGAAAATACACTCTGGTGTTATTTAAAAAAAATAGCATATTTATTTAAAAAAAATGATTCATCAATGAATACCATGGATGCCACCCGAGTATCAGATATACGTTCCAATACTCGATTACCCTGATTATTTCTTCAAGTAATTTTGGTCACATAGCTGCTGCAGACACCAAAAATAAAATTGTATTATATTGTCTTTTATGGAATATTAACTTTTTTAAATAATAATTTTACCTTAGAAGATAATTTGACATATCTTAACATTACATTAGGTATGCAAAATTACTTTCATTTTTTCATAAAGTTAATTGATCGAATATTGTAATGGCTTTTCATGTAATTGTTTGTATAAGATATTATTTGGTGCAAAAGAAAATAACATTTTTAAAATAAATAAGAACATTGGTGTTTTATTTTAAATTTAAAGATATTGTTTATAGTTTCATTTAACAGCTTAACGACCGCACGTTTTTTTTTATAAAATTTCACCTGGCGGCCGGGTAATTTTGCGAAAAATTCGCAAAAATTGTAATTTTACAAAATTCACTATAATTTGTAAACAAATTGAGATTTCTTTACCAAATTTAATTTTCTTAGCTTCCAGATACTTCGCCTGTACGCATATATGAGTCCGCCGGCCAGCAACCTTTGTTTTTCAAAGACTCAAATACGCGTCGGTCGTTAAGCTGTCAACAATATTTAATACATGCGGTGTTGATTCACATTAGATTTGGCATTGCACATTTAAAATGAGTGCCTTTATTGATTATGTATTTGAAGCAATGTTCGAATTTGTTTAAGTGTTGCCTAATTGAAGAAAAAATCTTGTGTTAGAAAATAATAACGATTGTTATGAAAACATAGTATTGTAATGAGAATATTTAATTTAGTTTTAAAACCTGCCATGGTTTCGAAATGTGGGCAAATACAGAATGCCACCAATCCGGTGGTATTAACGGTGTTTTCTAAAAATAATAATTTTGGGGTAATAACGGGGGTATAAAAACTATGAATGTCTAAACAATCAGATATACTTACTGCACGCAATTAATATAATTAAAATAATCAGTATAATTAAAACGTCGAAATTTACATAGCTGTACAGTTTTTTATCAATTATTTTAATTCTGTTATCTAAATTTGTTGTAAGATATTTTCATTTTTATAATTAATTATGTCATAATCGTTTAGCTGGCAATCATTATCATTGTTTATTTTAAATTAATTTTATTTTACTTGTCTGTTATGCGGGATAAATATTGCATTTAAAATTAATATTATCAAACTGAGCAGAGGAAAAAACCATAATTTTAGCACTGGTGAAGCCGAAATGTATTCAATTATTATATTATACATGAAAATATTACTGTATTTTGTCTAATTGTGGTTTCATCGTGAAAAATTACATATTCCATTGATTGGGTTAAAATCTTCAAACTTATATCTGCGATATGGTAACACTTTAATATTATGAAGATTGCATACGTGCGCTATTTAGGATAAATTATTGTACACCGTACCGTAAAACAGATCTGTACCATTTTTAGTTATTTATTTGTCTTTTATTTCTTTCTTTTGAGTCTCAACTCTCGATTAACAAAAATATTTCCGTTTCAATTAACAACAAAATGAAACCAAGATATTTTGTGAAGAGTGCGTGTTCCAAAAAAAAGGTGTGGATCAATACTATGAATCATAACACGCAAAACTAATTTTCATACCAGTTACTATCAGTACATAACAGTAACTGGTGTCAGTTCAAGTTCATCCATACATTTGAATGCCTGAAGATGCCCAAAGACAAAACCCGGGTCGTTAGTGACAAAAGCATAAGAAAATGTAAACAAAATAAGGACTAAAATTTCATATTGAAAATCCATCAAGCACCATCAGTCGTTATCCTAAAATATAAGACAATTCAGCTATTTTTCGACCCTCCTCTATCTGATGAGATGAAAAATCTTTAAAAACTGATACGTATTTACAAATCCCTAGATTTTTTGTTTAGCCATGTAGTATTCACAAAATTCGTTAAATTTGTAAAAAAAATCCTGGAAATGTTACAAATATTCTAAAGTGCCATTCAAATGAATTATGATTGACCGATAGTACCTACTTGAGGTCTCTGACTAAATACATTATTTTAAATATTTCATCATTACCCTGAGATAACATAGAATACTAAAAGAGTCTACATTCGGAGCCCTGCCGCACTTCAATCGTATAAACTTACTAATTACGGCACTGGGCTTGGACAAATTAGAACTTCCCTCTTTAATGATCAATTATCCATGAATTAGACTCACGATCGCATCTTTTTGAAAGATACGTCCACTCACATATATCTTGGAGTAACAATTCGTCGCCAGCGACACTTGTCAGTATTCCGTCCAATAAGTTAATTAAGTTAAATGTATCTAATTGTAGACTAATTTACTCTGGATAATTAGAAACTCCGTAATATCTATAAAGTATACAGTGCGCCCAATATCTCTGATACGAATGCAAATAATTTATTTGAGCCTAGACAAGAAATAAATAAAAGATTTTCATTATAACTAATAATCTGCTAATCTGTATACATAAAATACTTTGAACAATCACAAATAATGGTAAATATCAACCTTTCCTAAATTATATGATGTTTGTTATAAAATTATTGTTAAACCGTAGCTTTATTTCGTACTATTCATTATGCGAAATTTTTCATATGCATATCGATTATGGAAAGGAAAAAGGACGTAACCCACAGATTTTTCAAAACAGCCTTTTTCGATAATCATAATGTATGAAACTTGATACACGTTCTATCAAAAGGATGTTAGCTGCAAATACCGAATTAGTATCTAAATTTAACTATTAAGTTTGAAAAAAGTTGGATCTGTCAAAATTACAAACAGTAAAGTAGACTTAAAAAAAGGTTATTCTGAAGCAATTTATCAAATTATTATTAGATTATGTAAATTAAACACCAATTTAGAAGTCTCCGTGCACTTCAAGGTTGTGTATATTTCATAATTTGTATATGACCCAAATCATAAAAAACACGTTTTTTGTGCCTCCTGTAAAATTTGGTATGTGTGGGTTACGTCCTTTTTCCTTTCCACAGTCGAATTATATAAATTAAATATTTAGGATTTTCCACAACTTCAGACAGTGTATATTTGATAATTGATATATTTAACAATCTTAATACTATAAATCAAACATTTCCAATGCCATATTTTGTATTTTTTTTGACACACCTACCTCCATTGGAAGATGAAATACTAGCTCTTTGCAGTGATGTTAAGTCTTTAATATGTTGACATTGTGTAAAAATATGTAAACAATAAATGAACATAATAACAAATACTGTTTATATTTTAATTTTATTGTTCCCATTATTATCTGGTGAGTTTTCAGCAGAAAGCAGTGAGGTAAAAAAATGGTTTAGAATTATTTAATCTTCCTGTTTGGAACGCCATTTGAAAGCTCTTTTTTTATATAACTGTTTGTCGACAGACAATCACTCAGGGGTGGACATGACTTGACACATTGCGCCTTCTTGTTATTTTGAAGTAGGCGCTATAACTGAATCAATCTTCATATTTTCAACACCTAAATGCTCTCAGTTAAATTCATACAACATTGATACACAAATATTTACTCGTCGTATTGGTTATAAAGCTTTTGAAAGGAAAGGAGACAAAATTACTATATCAGGGTAGAAAACTACGAAACGTATCGAGTATGGATTCTGAAGTCTCGGGGTTTTCAAAGTCTCGGGACTCGAGGCGTGATAAAGTCAAAGTCCCAAGACATTCCGGGACTCCAGACTTTTATTTCCTCTTCAATAAAATTATAATTTTATTAAAATTAAATATTTGCATGTATGTATTAATGTATTACATATACTCGGCGCCTTTTGAAATTACGCACTAGTAAAAATCGCGTTTTTTTAATACAATGTTCAATAATGATTATTTTTCTTATGTGATGGATATGTGCAATGCTTACGGCTAATTTTTACTAAGAAGGGATGATAACGGTACATGTAATGAAAAAATATCAATGAAGCCGCCATCAGGAGTAAATTTATGACCGTAACTTCACAATACAGCTTTTAGACGTTTTTTGTCCTATTGAGACATTGGTATCTTTGTGAAATATTGAAAAAACATTTGCACATAAAACATCAGGTATGAACATTTAATTTTAATATTTTGTAATTTGGTTTTTTTACAGTTATATTTCAATATTTATATAAGCACATGGTATTTAAAACTTCTACGAAATTATAAATCCCAAAGATCTGTTTTTTTATCAGATCCCTTTTATATATGCATACTTAATTTTGTTAAAGCCACGGGTAAGTGTCACGTCCCAACCATGCCGTGTCCGTTTTTCTTGGGGCTTATATTTGCTTTCATTCAACACAGATCAGTCCTTTTGAGGGTTTCTTAACCACAAGAATTGTTTTTTTCAAAATTAAAATGTACACGTTATTATCACATTATAAATCACAGTCACAATTCCCGGGATATTTTTAATAAAAGTCCCGGGACTTAAGAAAGCAAAAAAACCCGACAAGTCCCGGGACTTTTTCCCTGGACGTCTCGACACAGAATCCCTAGTATCGAGGAACTTTTTCAATGTGTATTTCAGCAACTGGAAGACCAAAGGAGACTCTCCGACAACAGTAGCCCCATCTGTGGGCTCCACGACAGCGATCACCCTTTTTTCTTGTGTCTTTTGAACTGTCGTAATATTATTATTTAGCATGCGTGATTGAGTAATTTCCTTTTAAATTTGAATGATTCAAATTTAATATTGAAATTCCACCAAGCACCTTCAGTCGAAATCTTAAATTATATTAATTTCCTTTTCTTTCTTAAGCGAAGCAAATCCTACCCCAGTACTCATTTTTCATGCTCAATCGTGGGCATAATAAGGTGGAAAAGTGGTTTGAGTTGTATGGCGCATATGAACTTGTCAACCAAAAAAAAAATGGCGCATAGTATAGCGCAAAAGTTACAGATAAAAAAACATTAGCATTAAAAATTGTAATACCCCGTACAACAATAAATTTAAAACATTTACTTTATAGTGAATTTCCGTTGGGGATGAAATATATTATAGATTCATTTCCGGGCGGAAAGCAGAGTATCGCCATAACTTGCAACAAAACATCTAGGCAATTTAAATTAACAAATTATATGCAATAGGGTTGGCACTCATTGGTACCCATCCTGTCATCTCGCCAAGTGCATGTCCTTTTACCAAGCCAGTCAAAAAAAAAGAAGAAGAATTACAGTCAAAATTTGCCATGTTACTTTAAATCCAAGCGAACTGTGTTTAGCCAATCACATGCTTTGGTTTCGAACTGGCTTTATTAGACTGTTGCTTGCGCTAAACTATATCAAGTATACTTAAATATTACATACAAATTCAAAATAATTGATTAAATTTATTTATTTATTTTTACTCCCAGTTGTCTTCATAAAAAAGTGATCGAGGCATTTCGGTCACTGTGCAAAACAAGGTTGCGACCAGGGACGTCCTGAGGGGATAGGTGAATAGGCAGTTACCTAGGGGCGGCAAGACCTAAAGAGCGGAAAATGATCACAGATTTTTTAAATGACAAATATTTTTAACATGAATTTAATTTTGAATAAATATGATGCCATAATGTCTTTGATAAACAAAATACCAACTCAAGGATCGATACTTATATAATGTGAGTGCATTTTAAATTTATACTATTTTTTATGATGGACAGTGAAGATGATTATTTTTTTATGATTATTGAACAATAATATGTGATTTTCGATCATATTTATTCATTAGGATCTTTGTCAATAAGATAAAAATATATTATGAATCATCTTAAAGCAAAACGGAATAATTGACAAAAGATTTGTTTGGGTACGTAGGTAAGTAGAAAATTCTAACTTCTATATTTTTATATGTATTTCTAGATTAATGAAAAATGAAAAAAAAATGAACGCTATTTCAGGGGTCTAACTGGGGGCGGCACATAGCTTAGAAAAGTCACTGGTTGTGACAGCCCCTACCATTTTGAATGTTTTGTATTATGTCACCAGATTACTACCAAACATTATATATGACTTATTTTTTCTGGGAAATGATTGTTTTTTCGTTGAATAATATTACCACATAATTGCAACTACCCTGTGTAATTTTTGTTAGTAAGAACTTTCAAAATATATGTATTTAAAAAGATGATCGAGTCTTGTTCTTTTTTACGTAATTTTCGATGCAATTAATACGTTGGCCATTTTAACCAAATATACTTTCATAAGGTCACATCGTTTAACGTGGGAAGGAGGATGGGCTTGAACAGATTATAATAGGGAGATAATTATTGCTTCAATTGCAATTCAAGAACCGCTTTCTTCATACTGACAGGGCCGTCGCCACCATACAGGCGAAATAGGCAATCGCCTAGAGCGCAAACTATTAGAGGGCACGTAAATGTAATATGAAAACTATTTGTATGCTTAATCAGTTGCGGCCGGTCAATGTGGCATTGGATCAATGCACCTCTTGTATATGCAGGGGCGGTCGTATTTCATGAAATAATATTCAAACATAACATTTATACCATTCACATATTTTAAAATCTTCATGTATTTTACTATCCATAATAAATATTTTAAAACATTTTATTTTAAGCAATAAATTCATGAAGAATTTAAAATGAGTGAATGGTATAAATGTTATGTTTGAGTATTATTTCATGAAATATAACCGCCCCTGCATATACAAGGGTTGCATTGATCTAATGCCACATTGACCAGCCGCCACTTTGTTTAATAATAATAAATAATGGTACGTTTTATTTTATTTTGACGTTTTATTTGTTTGTTGTAATTATTTATCGTATATTTTCTATATCATTCGAAAATGAGATGTTGAATGACTGAGTAGCAGCTCACGTAAAAAAACTTCTGTTGAGATACCTCCATTAGAAGGTCATATGCTCCAGATTGGGGGTGGACCTGGATATATATAAATATATATGTATAATTATTTCTAATTGTTTTTTACGTTGTTTCGAAAAAAATGGGACGATTTGTTAAAAGGGTGGCGCGCTAATAACCATTGCCAAGGACTCCAAATAACCTCGCGCTGGCACTGCATACTGATAAAAAAATAACGTAATAGCTACTAAAATAATCGTGAACTTTCAAAAACAAATCAAAAATTGATAAATAAGTTTTTGTTTAATATTTTAATACAACTGTTCTTTATATGTTTTCACAAGTGTTAATATGCTTCGAAACACAATGTTTAATATAATATATAATAATATAGATATGTACTCCTATTTTTCATCCCTATTAGTTTATAATATTTATATTATATCAGCCATGTTAGTGCCTATCTTAGAAAAAAAGCTAACAACCCGTGATATATGTATATATAGTAGAGGTCTGCACGGGCCCGGGCCTGGCCCGCGGGCTCTTACTCGATCCGGCCCGTGGGCCGGACTTGGTCGGGTAAGCACAATTGAGAGTCGGGCTCGGGCCGGGCCGGGCTTTGGAATTTTTAAACGAATATTTGTAAAAAAATAAATTTCGATATAATATGTTAATTAAAATTCTTACCACCACCATGATAAAAGACTTTTATCTTGAAAATTTGAAACTATTTCTTTGTTGTCCATTTTTTAAATATTGAAAACATGTAATAATAATAAACTAATTTAAATTAGATTATATGGGCCGCAGTGTAAATCAAGTTTGATATGCCTGTCGTAAGGAATAATTAAATGAATAAAGAAGCTTTAGTATAACATTTAATAACAATGAACATCCTTTAATAAAGACGCTGAACTGTAATAAAATAATTTATGGTCCAATTATTTCGAATAATTGACTAGGTATGTTTAACCGGCGCTTTGTAGTGACATAAATGACTAATACATTACAGGTCCGCAGCGCACCTTCCATACTCCATTATAATAATGTGCAATGTGCCAACTAGAGGTGCGCCGCTCATAGTAAATTTAATACCAGGATCCCGACCGATTCTTTTGTCCCACATGGATAAGATTAAATACCAGGATTTTCGAAATTAAGCTACCGTTCTGTCAGCTACAAAAAGTACTCAAAATTTAATTCAAAATTAAATTTTATTCATGGAAAAGTTCCTACTGTCGGTTATGGCACAGTGGTCAATGTCGTTTGCTTCCATTTTGGACTTCACGGGCTCGAATTCCAGCATTTTTTCGATCGATTTTTCGATTCATTGATGTTTGTGTTGTCTAAAAATTTCCCCCCAGCATTCCAATCTTAAAATAACGGGGTGTAGCGAAAGTGATTAGCCAACTACTAGTCTTGTCCTGCCGTATCCTTTCTATCACCACTACCGTCTTCGAAAAGAAGACGTTGAATGACACAATAAACAGTTACCGTTGAAAAACTCTTGTTGGGATATCTCCATTGTGAAGCTATTTGCTTTACATTGAGAGCGGACATGGACATCAAAAAAGTTCTTACCAAAGAGACACGGATAACATTATGAAGTCATATTTTAATACTAAAGGCGTAATATTATCATGCATCCATAATTTAACAGACGTACATATATGTAAAATATTATCAGATTCTCAACGGTGAAAATTTGACACTATATCTAGCCAGAATGAAATACGATGTCACAGAACTTTTAATTTTCAAAGATAAAATCATAACGCAAATTAAGTAAAGCACCATGGACTTTGCCACACGGGCACCCAGTTATCTAAATGCGGACCTGAACACATTACATATTATTGTTTATTAAAATAATAAATGAAGCTCGACAAATAATCTGAAATACTACTACCGATTACAAAGAAAGAGCACGAAAATTAAAGCGACAACATTATGTTTTCCCATTATGACAATTATGTAAATATTAATATGTACAACCCGCAAAAGCTTAAACTCTGATAATATTTATAATGTTGGTAATATGAAGAGAAACATAGTAACAAGGGGGACAGCATTTTCAATTGGGTAAAATAGACCGACATTTTATAAAAAAAAAAGGAAAGCAAGTGAATACCGCACCGCGTAAACGGAAAAAGGGTCATTGATAATTCAAAATCTTAAATACACGTATCCACTTTCTTAAATAAATTTTATGAAGTCTTAGTAATTGTTTGTTCACTTTTAATGTGATCAAATAATAAAAAACTCAAGAAATATGTGCATACGACCAAGTTTTTCTTGTTATTTTTAATTATATCAGTGGTTTTCAATGTCCGGAAACTGTTTCTTTTTAATGATAAATGAAATATATGATTTTTGCCAATCGGAAGTGAGTTTTTTATACACATAATAATTTATCAGATGAGTTGAAAGCAGGGCTGTGGAGTCGCGTGAAAAAAATACTACTCCGACTCCGACTTCAGCTTTAAAATAATTGACGACTCCGACTCCAGCTTTAAAATTATTAACGACTCCGACTCCGAGGAAATTTTTCAATAATTTAATTTTAACTTATATATATGTATACCATCAGATCATCTTTAGTCAGCCAAGCATGAAATGTTAACACTGGAAAAAGAACTGATTCTTACTCAGTTCCCCAATCTCTTTTTTTTTAAGAGAGTGGGAATAGGGGAAAGATAGGATTAGGACTGGACTAGTGGTTAACTAATCTCTCTCAATACTCTCCTATATTTTAGGATTGGAAGGGTGCGAGGGACTTTTTTAGACGTCATAGAACTTCGAACTGAAATCTTTTTTTAAAAAATGCTGTTCGGACTGGTGCTCGAACCCTTGAGATCCGTCATGGAAGGCAACGACGTTGACCGCTGCGTCACGGACCCGACAAATATTAAATTTACTTGGTATAATAATTCATTGAGTTGCTAAGAATCTCTAACGAGAGCAAGAAAGCGAATGAAGGAGATTGAATGACCGAGAGTTTCATTACCAGGAATATGTGAACATATTGAGGCAAGTCAACAGGAAGTAAGAGAGGTTCAGCCACTTAACCTTGACTGACCCATAAGCTGCGATATTTCAATTGGCAAGCTCTTATAGCAGAAAATGCTTATTCAAATGTAGTGATGACTTATTTTTATGCGAAATATTTGAAAATAATAGTGTGGTAGAAAATAAATGTGGAGTATTCCTCTATAATTGAGCCAGTTAAAATTTGTGGCTTAGCGGTAAGAACTCCCCTTAGAAATCTACAGTTTTTTAGTACAAATATTGGCTAGGACGATCACACATATATGGCAGTGCTTCCCAACCTTTTGAATGCCCTAAATCTGAAAACAATAATCTGCGGGCCCCAGATTTTTTTTTATTTCACATGTTCATATTTTATCACAAAGAATGTTGAAAGAATGAAAATTTTCGCGGACCCCTGTGAAAAACCAAAGGACCCCCAGGGTTCCGCGGACTCCAGGTTGGGAAGCACTGATATGTTATATTATATCAAGTTTTGATTTTCCCGAAATACAATATTATTTTCGAAACGAATTAATTCGGAATCTAGCGCACGATTGTGATTTTTTTATTCGTTAGTTTGTTTGCCTATTCTCCATCTGAATATTCTTTCTTGTTATTATTTTAAAATATTCTCCGCAATGAATTTTACTGTATCTTAAAACTTATTTTTATTACGGTATAATTCTACATTTTTTAAAATACTGTTGGTGCACTTTAACTCTTGTAATAGTTCTTATTCTTTTTCAAAAGTGGGAGGCCCCAGGCGCTATAAAATTTGAAGACCCTGTTTTTCGGTAATTCGCCACTGGGGGTAAAGATAAAAAATGAAGATCTTTTGGTCGGAAGAATTCTGTTAACACATATTTTTCTCGTTTCAAAGCATAAACACTACCAAATCGCACGTGAAAGCGCCAGTCTGTAAAACCGGCTTATAGTTAAGTCCTCTACCTAAAAATTTACCTAAGTTTCAACCGCTTTTATTAAAGTCCAAGCTTAAATGTTATAATATTAGTTATGCTTTTCTACGACAAAGGTCAAACCAACTTCCAACGGTTTTCCACCAAAAAATGGTCCAAACTGGTTTGAAATATGACGCACTGGAACACTCAATATTGCTTCATTAGAGGAGCAACCAACTTTGCATTCAAACTTACTAGCTTCGAAATCAAAATAATTAACAATCTATCGATATTAATTATTCTTATTTCACCCCCTTATAAGATAATGTAGGTTTTTTTGTCCATAATTTACTTATTCTTTTATTCTAAACCATATTGTTAAAACCTGCCATGTCGTACGCCATTACAAATATTTTTGCATTTCCCTTTAAAAAAGTCAATAATATCATTGAGATACAAAAATGCAATTGTTGCTTCAATTATTGGTCTAACTAAAGGTACGTAAAAAATGTTTGGCGCTTCTTAAAAATGTTACGTACATGTTTTTCTTAATTAAAATATCGTTTTCAAATATGAATGAGGCAGTAAGTAACATTGTAAAAATTCACTTAAATAATACAAAATAAAATTTGATAGCTTCATGATTCGATCGATAGAGAGTGTGACATTTATTTATTATATAACAAAAACCAAACCAGTGCAAGTAAGGTGACTGTAAAAAAACATAAAAATACGCAAAAAAATATTACTAATTTCTTTACAACCAATTCCACGTAATAATGATAAGAAAGTATCATAGAAACTCGAAACTCATCCATTCTTTATATTTATATTTGAGAATCAAAGGTAAGTACTTACCTAAGTAGTAATTATTATAAAAGTGATACAACAAAAATTTAATTTAATTTTCAACAAAATATCCAAATAACATTACTGTAAATATTATTTGAATAATATTATTTGAAAAAAGAGTGTGCTTTACTTTCGATAGCAGGCTGTACTGCTACACAATTCAGTGGTTATGTACGATTTAAAACAAAAAAAAGAGTTTGTTAACGACGTTCATAAGAGTTCGTGTTTGCTTTATAAAAATAAACATTATAATGTAAAGAAAAAAACTTTTAAAACGCTTTATTTGCACACATTTCTCTCGTTTTAATGCATATATTTTACAAAAATACAAGTGAAAACAACTGCATATAAATCCGGCTATTATCACAAAAAAAGAGAATCTGACACCAAGGTGATGGATTAATAATAAATTTATATTTTATATATTCACACCAAAAGCTATTTTCCAGTGAGAACTTATTTTTGTATTTGTATTGCCAACTGGCAACACAAATTTAAACTTGTTTACAGTTTTCCGAATTTACACCACTGGCGAAACTAGATTATGATTAAAGCTATTGTTGTATTCGATTTTTCAAACTGATTTTAAACGATAATTTTACAAAAGTCATTAAAAATGTTGAATAGATTTGCAATTATACTTTTAGGCTTATTAGTAGCTATTACTGTACATCAAAGTGAGTATTTTATTTAAGGTTAAACCAAACCGTTCACGCCCATTTATTGTGTATTTTATCAATAAACTAACTAGAAATGTTTTCAATTTTTTTTGAAGCAGTGACGGAATGATTTTTTTCTATTATAGCGTGTATTATAAGAATGTTGTGTGCTTTTGTGGCGTTGTATGATAATTTAAATAATTGTAGTGATTCACTCATTCGCGGCATGTGTAACAAAGTTTTGACAGATTTGTAAACTTTTAAAAATCGATCCAATACACGATTTATATTACTTTCACTATAATAATTATCATCACAAACAACGGCACTCTTTCGCGCTTATTTTTCTCCTAGAAATTCTTCTGTAGAGTATTTTCATAGTCGCATTATTCAATTCTAGGTGACAGTATAAAGTGTTGGGTGTGCCGATCTGATACCGATCCGAAATGCTCTGATCCATTTGATAACAGATCAGTGCCTATAACAGACTGCTCTGAGGAGAAAGAGCTATTCCATCTACCTGGCGTGAAGTCTTCTATGTGTAGAAAAATTCGGCAGAAAGGTTTGAAATTATATAGTTACAATTGTTCAATAAAAATACGTCTTTCAATACGCCCAACTGCTTTCACTGGAAGTATTTGATCTGCTTTTTATAGTAAACGAGAAATACTGAGTTTTTTAAAAAAAATCAGCTTGTATTATTAAAGAAATAAAATAATACCATAATTAATGTTAGGATTCATGGGAATAAGCAGTAAAAAAAATGGTAATTTGGCATCCATAAAAGACGAGGACCTTTTCAAACATACCAGTAAGTCCATGTTGTGAAATTTGCCACTTGGAACTCAAAAATTCTAAAAAAGTTTCAGTTACAAAAATATGTAGTATAACTGCAATAAAAAATATTATGCATATTTGAAGTCTCCAAACCAATGCGACAGTGGGCATTCTCTGGTTATCTCACAGTATGTAAAATATGTCCCTTTACTATAATACTGTATGTACTATAAAATTGTGCCAGTAATAATTACACCCAATCCTTTTTTACGCGGATTTGGAACCGATTTATAAAATTATGTAAAAATGATGTTGTTTTACGTGTCACTTTCTAGAACCAATGTATCGTGTAAAAAAAGAATTAGGTATATATGACACAAATAATTGTCTTACATAAAGGATTTTTTTTTATATTCACTACTCACTACTCACCTATTTTAATCAATGAACCTTTTATTACAATAAGCTCTTCAATATAATGGTGTGCATTACATCTATATGTATTATCAATATTCTTTCATCCAAACACTTTCTAAGCAATGTAAGTATCATTCGTATGAACTTATCTCCATTTTTATATCTTTATAGTTAGGGGAGAGTGGAGATATTTCCGCAGTTGTGCATACATGGGAGAACCTGGACTGGGTGGAGATGAGCGCTTCTGTCTCATGAGAACTGGCACTTACAATATCTTCATAGAGTACTGCACGTGCAACAGCAAAGACGGATGCAATGCCGCTCCGGCTTCTCACTCTTCGACATTTTCTCTAGTTATATTTGGTTCTGCGTTAACCCTAGCCTTTTCAACTCTCAAATGTCTTCTTTAAAATAACATTGTTATATCCTTATTATGAAAAAGTCTGAGTTTTTTTGTACATTGTTTGAGGTTAATAGATATCAAAAACTGTTTTCTTCATAAAATTCGAAATTTGTATTGTAAGTTGTTTTTGTAAATACTGCTTTCTACATTGCATAACATAAAATATCTCATAAAACAAAAGACTATCTGTATAAAACGGATTTTTTCTTTTTCAACAGCTTTAGTGTTTATCCGAAGAAAACAGTTAAGTATGAGTTACCTCATGTCAAATAATAGAATTTATTTAATACAATACATATTCCGTTCTCAACTTCTGTAAAAATGAATTGTCACATTCCAATTTTGTACACATAGTATAATATATATATATATATGTAGGGTGACATTCTCGTACAAATTATTTTAGACTATCATTCAATAGTATTTCACTGTGTAGAAAATCGTTTCTTAAAAAAAGTTTAATTGCTAAATAATATTTATTGAATGATTTTCAAAATAGTGAATAAATTGTTGTTTATGCGTAATGGGAACATTCCATGTACCTTCAATCACACAGTCTCTTTTAGAACCTTTCAACACTGTACGTGATAGAATTTTTATTATATTTTGTCATCAGTTGAAAAATTCAATGTACAGCACATAGTTCAATCTGTATGAGCGGTATCAGCTGTTACAGTGCTGACGTTAGTAGTGCTGCACTATCCTTGATACATTTTCACAGCTTCAAATCGCAATGCAATCGAATTAATTGCCAAATTAAAAATAAACATTTCATATAGAAGAGTTTAATTGCATTCTATATTTAAATAAAGATTTTTTATATTGTCAAATCACATGAAACCGTGTTGCCACACTTAACATAGAAATCTCTCATTTATTATAGATTATTCTTGATATATTTAGTTTTATGATAGTGGTCCATAATTTAAGATCTTAAAAGAATCCGTCCAAAGGAGTATTTTATATTGTAAGTTTTTTGTTTTTCTAGATAACACTTTAACGAGTGCCGTGCGTATGATTCTCCATATCTAAATTAGTAAGCTGCCTTAAAATTTTATAAAAACAAATATTGTTTCATAAGAATATTTTTTTACTGTATTATTAATTATTATTTTGATATAAAACAAACCACTTTATGTTAATACTTGGTCAGTTTATAGAATTAATTTTAAATTAACTCATAACAGCTCATTTTAGTCAGCAAGAATAAATTTCACCGTCAAACCACAGTCTTGACAACTTCAGAAAGAGATGCTAAAGTCTTATTGGCCGAAATGAACAGATTGTGTGACATTTTATTTCATATTTACTGTGCCTTCCAATCCTTATTGTTCAAATTAAATGCGTGACCTTTTTGACGTAATTTTATGTGATTTTTTTACTTACACGGAAAACAGTAACTGTTTCGTATTGCCTTTTCACTTTTATTATTCATAAATTCATCAATAGAATATAAATATACTCAACATACACTATACACGCATAGTAAATTGATTATTTTTAAAGATAATCCTTTTTGAAAAGACAAAAGATGTCATGAAAAAAATATGTTTATTAAACATTCCACAATTTTTATAGAAATTATTAAATCGGTTGTAACTTTGTGAAATGAATATAGATTCTAATTAATAATTCATGTTGTCAACAAATTGTTCACAAATATCATCAATATCTAAACGTACAATAATTATATTATCTTTAAGAAATTTTGTTGAGCTTAATCTTCAAATATCATTTTTTGTATATAAAAAAATCTGTATTCAGATTATTTCTTTTATTATCCGTCCAAAATAAAATGACAATTTTTCTGTGGGTATTTTGTTTTACTAAAACTCTGTGCCTTAGAAAGAAAAGCCACTTTATAATTAATCTAAGAAACCGATAATTACTTGTTTTTGATTTTCCTTGTCATATCATTAAATGAATGTCATGTTATATGAAAGTATTATCTAAGTATGAGATACAATCCAATTTTTCAATGTGGAGTATGTACTGCGATTTATTCCCAATTCCCACATTTTTCATTTTTACACGATTTATTGTGGTAAATTAAGAATGTTATCAAATTTAATAATGTAAATGTTTTGCACGTTTATTTTTACAGAGAAAATAAAGTTTTTTATAAATTTGAAAAACATCTTTTTCTTGTTACAGATTCGATAGGCCACTAAAACCTCAAATATAATGTAGTCATTGTTTTCAAGCCACAGAAATAATGACCCATTTGAGCATTAATTTGTAACATGCATCTGAATTAATTTACGTTTTCCTCTTTTCCTTACCAAGTGTCGAGTTCTAGAATGTTGTAAGAATATACAGCTTCATAAATTATTACTTTTAAAAGAAAATACAAATCATCAGTTGAATGCCAAACTAAGCTTAACGTAATTGGAAGATTGTGCACGACAGCTGATTCAAAATCTGAATTTCAATATCTTTTGATGGAAAAAATTTTGAGTGAATTTCGGGTTCATCATTTATCTAGAAAAGTTTTTTTTAATATATTAATATAGAGAATAGAATATGGACATTTAATACCGTGTTTCTCCGAAAATACAACATACTCTGAAAATAAGCCCAATCGTGATTTTCAAGACTGTTACAATTTATATTATGACTTATGTACGCTCCTGAAAATAAGCCCTAGTTGAAATAATGTAAAAAAATAAGCACTTTTTAGAGAGATAAAATAGAAAATGAATCATTAACTAACCGGCATTTGAAAAAAAATATGATTTTGGACTGCTTAAATCAGGTTTAGTCAATGTTTTTAGGCTGCGGGTCAAAGTAAAAAAAATGTGACTATTGAGAAGACTATTTGGATCAGGGTCTATTTTCATATCATATTTTATAGTCACTTGAAATCGTCAAATGGGTCACTTGGTGACCCGTGTGTCATAGGTTGCTGAGGCCTGGCCAGTAGCGTAGCAAGGGGGTGCGGAAGGGGCGGATCACACCGGGCGGCATTTTCAAAAATTAATACAATATTTTTGTAGAAATTATACTTACACATAAAAACAATAAAGCCACCTGTAGTAAAACCTTCTAGTTCATAGATTAAAAATAGTAGAAATAATTTAAAAACAAAGATAGAAGAAATATTTGGGGCGGCAAATTCAAAGACCGCCTCAGGTGGCAGGACCCTTTCCTACACCACTAAGCCTGGCTTAAATCATGTTGCATCTGCCATCGTTGAATTTAAGTCCACGTACTTTAAATTCATGCTAGAAAGCAGTGTGGACTGGATGTATTATAGCCGATGAAACCATTGAAATATCAGTTGAAATTATTACTTTAGCACATGAACTTGGCAGAGAAGGGTTTGATATATTTAGCGAAAATAATGTTGACGAATTACTTATGAATAATGCAATAAGTGACGATGATAGAATAAATTTAATTTTAACTATTAACACAGAACTAGAAAAGGATGACGAAGTGGAAGAAATTCCAGTTCCCTTCACTGCAAAAATAATTCAAGATGATGTATGATGCACATACTATATCTTCTGAAGATGAAAGTGATTTCGAAACACATGCAAAACGCAGCTAGCATTGTCGCATAGTGACAATAGTGTTATTAAAGTGAAACAATAACCAACAATTTTATTTTTTATTTAAAAAAAAAATTACACGGTATTTTTCCTCTAATTTTCGTAAACTTTTTGATGCAATTCTGTGTATATTTTAATTCACTGTTTCAAAGTTATGTGGATTTTAAAATTCATGGAACGTATCCCACTTTTTCTATAGAAGTCGTGTTTTTTTATGCGATATATCGTGGAATGCATTTACCGCATAAAATGTAAATTGACTGTACATTTGCCGTAATTTGTGCTGTAATTTTATATTCGTTCCTTTTAGCAAATCGCGTTAAAAAGTGAAAAAAATAAACATAATTTATGTGTGAAACAGCACCTATCACAGAATTTTATTGATAGAATAGAAATAAAAAAAAGAATAATGAAATTGAATACATACTCAACAGCCATAAACTATCTAAAAGCTATTAAACGGGTGTGTAGTTTGTGGGCGTGATATTATGACAAACGTAAACAGTTGATTCACTAATTTTTTCGCTTTAGCCATGGCTCACTTTTATAATGTCTTAGCTGTTTCAATATTTCTGTCAATAATAACAACTGGTCAGTGAATTGTTTTAATTTATACATTTATAATTTAAAGTTTTGCTTGTTAACCTATAAAAAATATTGTTTGTGTTTAGGATCTGCTGTTCGATGTTATATGTGCTCGTCAGCTCGCGATCCTGAAGGCGAGGATAATTGTGGAGCTTATAAAAGATTCGATAAAGAACAAAACATAGCAGTAGAATGTAATTCCGAAGAATCGCCGATGCCTGGATCTTTCTGCATGAAAATAACACAACAAGGACCAGTTGGATTTATATGTCAGTAAATATTTACCTATGTTATGTTTGAAATTTTCATTGTGCTATTCCATATTTAAATTAAAAGCACACATTTTACCCAAAAACTAGAACAAATATTTAATGGTAGTGATCGTTGTCTTCCGTCATATAATAAATGATGATCAGACCTTGAAGTGAAATCATTATTTATGTGACTTGTTAAGGTCCTAGAAGCTCAAAATATTTATGCAGGAACCCGAATGATAAACAGTAATAGTAAAACTATATATTTTTTAAATAAGAGGGACTCGCCGTGCAAATTCGGACATGTATTATATCACAAAAGTGAGTTAAAATTATTGAAGAATAAAGAGGGCCATACGAATGTGTCTGTTGTGTGCATGTCCTTCATTAAAACAAAGAATAGAAAAAAATGTAACATTTATCTTTTTTAGGGGATGGTCGTTGGCGGCAAGTCATTAGAAGGTGTGCATCGGTTGCAGACACAGGTGTGACCGGAGTCTGCAACTGGGGTGTTTATGAAAACGGAGACTACTGGGAAGAATGCTACTGCTCTTCAGACGAATGCAACAGTGCAGGACGTTTGCCAGTTTCCATCTTCCTGATGCTTCCTACACTGCTTGTTGCAATATTAATGAAATTTTATTTGTGAATACTGTTTATTCAATCAGAAAACATTTAAACCCGAAGAATTTTGCCTTATGGAGGGAAACAATTATCTTACAATTCTACTAGTAACTTGTTCGGGTATTTTATATTTTTTTCATGAAATTCATTTATACTGTCCACTAGTTTAGACAATATTATTATACTTATAATAGAAAAAAATGTTTATAATATCACCGCCTCCATGAAAGATACACAACTTGGCGAAAGGCTTGATTTGTTTTAGAATATTATCTTTCTCAAACAGAATATCCATACCCCCAAAAAAATGATGAAGTTTTTTTTCTGTTAGGCACACAGTTTCGTTCTTAAAATCAAAATATTTGGAAATTAGGCTGTAAGTTTTTACTGTCTGCGTTCATAAAGCGAACATGCTATGAGGTGATAATCACCTAATGTTTTCAAACCATTGTTGGTTTCAAATTTTTACTGTAGTCTAATCGAGAAACCAACAAATTTAATGAAATACCCTTATCTAGTATGTTATAATAATATGAATGACTATTTTAGTTTCACATCTGATCATTTTCCATATTTTTTTATTCATTACTCAAAACTTGATGACTTTTCAGAATATAATATTACAGTTTACCGTTGCACTGTGACAGCATGTGAGATTTACAGTAATTGTCTCAATATTGAAATTCAAATTACTAACAACGCCTTAGTTTCATTTAATATGTCTCCGTATCCAAGTATCACTATAAATTTTGTCCAAAGATAAAATTTCATTTTCCATGGCTACATGAAACACCGCAAGAGTATTTTCTACAAATTATGTTGTGAGATGACTGTTTTTGAAAACTTTTTGCAAAGTAAGCAATACATCGAATTGTAAATATTTTTTAAAGCAAAACAAAAAAATCAGCATTGTATTGTAATGAATTTATTCATGAAAATGTATTGAAAATTTAATCCTGCAATAAAAAACTGCTTATCGTTTTAAAATCAGAATAATATATATAAGGCTAATTTGCAACCAATGTTCCCTCTAAGGCAAGAGGTTAGCTGAGCGGAGGATGCGCTTAAGGGAACGTTGTTTGCAACCTGGCTTATTTCAATACAATTGAAAAATTGGTGTTGCGGCTAATGCTTCTAAATTTTGAAACATTCCATAGAAAAATATGATTTTGAATCTCAATTATTAAAGTGATGAAGGTTAGCGGTTTAGTTATAAATTCAATGATTGCTTTTATTTCATATTTACATTGCTTATATACCATTTGATATTTGATGTAAGGTAATTTTAAGGATAGTATTTTCACAAAATATTTGTGCCTTGTAAGTTTTAGGTTATATATATTCAGTTTTCATTTATTGTATATTTTCACACTGATACAATATTATGGTTTGAATTTTTTTAAATCAGTTTTACCGTCCAAAGCATTAATTTATGCTGAATATGTACAAAATATATGCCACATTTTTTCAAAGACATTTTTTATTGCAAACCAGTGTATTTGTGAATAATTTAAGTGCCTTTACATTGTTGCATCATTTGTAAATGTGCCTTAGTTTTAATAACATTCCTGATATCCTTAAAGAGCTATAGAACATTGTATCATTTTAAATTACAATAGAAAAAATGTTTGACTTTGTGTTTTAGTAAAATCAATAATTTTGCATCCAATTTAATTTTACTCAGAAAAGTTTTTAATGGATTCAATTTTTTGTTTGATCTGATTGTTTATTAACTCTTCACCTGATTTTCTTATATTTTTTTTGTATTACAAAATGTATGATATTTATTTTTGTTGATTGTTTTGGCTGAAATCATTACTCTGGGGTAAAGATATTTTCTTATGCAGTATTAATTATTTTTCCGTCCTCTACGTCTGTATTTCTTAAGAAAAAAACCCATAGCTTACATTTTAGGTATTTACAGTAGAACCTCTAATATTAGAACCATTATCAAGGGAGTTGTCCGAGGTTGTGAATATTTGTTCCTTTAAACTCGCGAAGATTTTTTAATGTTTACATTTTGCCATGAAATGCGTTGACCTATTTATTGTTGCATTGTAATGGACTCGCATGTTAAGCCCCTGCCTTTCCACTATCATACTCAAAACTAGAGATAGAGTAATTACTCATTACTATCAGATTCAAACACAGATAAAGTTATTAATTCAATATTTGTTGTCTTCCCAACAGAAACCGAGTGCATTTGTGCAATCCTAGTTTAAATAAAGAATACTTTAACTTGTTCCTAAATATAACACAAAATATAATGCTCAATGTCCAAATATCTAATGGCAATATAATATATTATGTCAACCATTCCTCATCTTCAGTACAGATTAATCTTGCACTCTGGATACTAAAAAAATCTCCAAATTATCTAACAAGTGTTTTCCTCGGACATCCATAACAGCATAACAGTAGTTTTCACATTTTATTTTCTCTTCTCAATTGTACAGATTTTTAATTAACCTGACAATAATTTATTCTTAATACGTGAGGTTCTACTACAAGTTATAATATTTTTTTTGTTTTTGGTTAACTATTACTCAATAAAGAAAAAGAATAATTCCGTCCATTTTCAACCTAGTTTTATTCTTACATGTATGATTTTGTGAGCAGGAATATGGTTTTCTATCAAATTTTATCATTTATTATACATTATAATTTAGAGTGTCTTAATCTTGTAACAATGTTAATACAAAATGTATGTACTGGTAGAAGTCAGTAAGTAACAAATTGATATCTCAGTAAATAGCTAATAAAAAATCGACCTCTTTTGATAGAGCCTCTCTATACCCTTGCTTTTTATGTTACATATATAATTATAATATCAAAGTAATGATTGCACCAACTATGTAAGTTCAGACAGCGAATTTATAGCCAAGATTCTCATTGGCCACTTAACTATTTTTTTTCAAATTATGTTACCAACTTCTGCCAGCACGGTGACGAAATGATCCATTAATGTTAAAAATTTTAAATAAAACTTTTTTACATGCATCTGTATTTTCTTTATACATATGAAATCGAGGAAGTTAGTTTTAAGGCAATGTTTCTCGACTATTTTACGTGATGAACACTTTCAAGCATTCTTTTTAATCATTGTTATAAAATAATATAGTTACTTGAATAAAAAATAAACCGCTCTCAATACATCGGCCAGGGTTAGAGTATACAGTTGCGTAGCTATAAATTTGGTGCCCTCATGGAAATTTCCAGTAAGCCCCCTCCTTTATATGATTAAAAAAATACCAAGCCTTATCGTTGGGTTTCGAAAGTAATTCTGGACTGCTGGAAAAACTGTTTATTCTGTTGGAGAGTAATAAATGAAATTATAGAAAGAGATATAATAGATTAAATATGAAACAAATATTTTATCAAATTTCATCGCATTCTGCAATCAGCTTCGAATTTCGTGTCTATGACATATTTTATCCAATTATTTTTTGTTGTCCATGGTTGTTTAACCTATCAAAGATTTTGACATAAGCATATCTACAACCTCCAATATTATTGGTTTGCTGAAACTCTTATCTTACTTAACATTCTATTGATCAATATGGGTGTTTAGTCAAACTTTGAAGACACGAAGCAATATTATTTATTATTAACATGTGAAAGCTACGCTTTCATATGTCTATGCATCGTATCGTAACTTGTAAAATAGGTATTCTAAAACCGACTTGATAATAATTCTTTTGATACTTTCAACATGACTTCTACGTTAGTCCAGCAATTCGTCGCTGGCCTGAAATCTAGAAATGCTGACACACGAAGTAAAACGGCGAGGGAATTGTATTTATATGTGAAAACAGAACTCCGCGAAGTGACACAAGATGAGATCAATCAATTCCTCGACGATTTTAACCATCACATATTCGAAATGGTATCGGCCAACGATTCTAACGAAAAGAAAGGCGGTGTGCTCGCCATCGGTTCGTATTTTAAAAACATTACCGCTTATATTTACATTGATTGTTGCCATTTGTTAAATTCTGAAAACATTACATTTTTTAATATTTCTAAATTGAATTCCGAACGATTAAAATAAGCATGCTATATTGAATCCAGATATGTATTTTGATTGTAGTATGCCTCATCAGCGGCGATTGCGATACAACCAAAACTAGGATATCACGATTCGCAAGTTATCTTCGAAACTTATTCCCGTCTTCCGATGTGGGCGTCATGGAGTTGGCCGCGAAGACCGTGGGCCGCTTAGCTACAATAACTGGAGCCAAAAGAGCGGAATACGTGGAATTCGAGGTGAAGAGAGCTTTCGAATGGCTCTCCAGCGAGCGTAATGAGGGAAAACGACATTCGGCAGTGCTGATTCTTAGAGAGCTCGCAGTTGCCATGCCCACATACTTTCACCAACAAGTCTCCGGATTTTTCGAGCACATATTCACAGCTATGAAGGATCCCAAAGCCGTCATTCGTGAGGCAGGCAGCAAGGCCCTGCAGGCCGGTCTCGTAGTGACTGCCCAGCGCGAGAGTGTCAAACAAGTTCATCAGCCCACATGGTATAAAGTGTGCTACGCTGAAGCGGCTCTCTGCCTGGATGATCAGCTCATTAAAGAGAAAGGTATAACACGTGACGACAGAATCCACGGAGGCCTCCTGATTCTCAATGAACTTTTGAGGTGTTCGCATGCCGTATGGGAGCGAAAGTACACTAATCTGATGCAAACATTGGATACCCACCAAGAAGTGAGTCTCACGGAAGACATCATATCTATGATGCCGCGTCTCCGTAGCCCTCTGAGCACAAGAGGCAGTTACACTGATATTGCAGGCGCTACGGCAGCTATCGGTTCACAGCCGGCAGTCGTCTACGAATCTGCAGTGTGCAGACAATTAATTTTAGAAAAGTATGATACCATTTGTGCAGGTAAATTTTAGTAAAGTATAAAATTAATTGGTTTTCTAGGTTTACTGGATTTTATTGAATCATTATGACTAATTATTGTTACAGATATTATGGGACATAGACTATCTCGGTCTCAGCATGTTCAGCAGATACTATTGATAATAATTCCTAGACTGGCAGCTATCAACAAAGAAGTCTTCATCGCGAAGCATCTGAACTCGTCTATAAATTACCTGCTGTCTACGCTCAGAGGAAGAGAACGCGATAGAAACATGGCTTTCACTACTATTGGATTGATTGCGATCGCCGTGGAGAAAGATATAAGACAATATTTGACTCGTATTATGGATGTCATCAAAATGGCATTGCCATCGAATGATACTCCTAGCAAAAGGAGAATAGGAATGGACCCGGCCGTGTTTGTTTGCATTTCTCTGTTGGGAAACGCAGTCAAGGAAATGATATCCCATGACATTAAAGAAATTCTCGACTTAATGATGGCAACAGGATTAAGTCCGGCTTTGACGATTTGCTTAAGAGAATTGGCTCAAAATGTTCCATCGGTCAAAAACGATATCTCAACATGTCTACTGAAAATGCTATCATTGCTACTGATGAACAGATTATTAGTTCATCCTGGTATGCCTAAAACGCTGGAACAGCAGATGGGCTCTCTTTCCGTATCATCTGAAAATCATGATGTTGCAAGTATCGTGTTAGCCCTGAGGACGTTGGGTTCGTTTGATTTCGAAGGCCACAGTTTGCTTCCGTTTGTGAGACGTTGCGCCAACCACTTTTTACAAAGCGAACAACAAGAGATCAGGCTGGAAGCTGTCCGAACCTGCAGTAGACTGCTATCACTCGCCATACAGTCGCATCGAGTGGAACAATCTCACACCGTAACTTGCACTGTAGCAGATGTCTTAGGAAAACTTTTAGTGGTTGGAATAACTGATACCGACTGCGACGTTCGATACTGGGTTCTCGCATCCCTCGATGAGACTTTTGATTGCCATTTGGCTCAGATAGAAAATCTCAGCTCACTGTTCATAGCTATGAATGATGAGGTATTAGAAATAAGGGAATTAGCAGTATGCACCATCGGGAGATTAAGTACAGTGAACCCGGCGTATGTCATGCCGAGCCTCAGGAAAACTCTCATACAGTTTCTTACAGAGTTGGAACATTCAGGCATGAGCAGGAATAAAGAGCAATCAGCCCGCATGCTTGACCACCTTATAGTGAACGCTCCCCGTCTCATCAGGCCGTACATGGAACCCATTTTGAATGTTCTCGTACCTAAACTGAAAGAGGCAGACTCCAACCCGGGGGTGGTGTTAAGCGTCCTCCGCGCCATCGGGGACCTGGCCGAAGTGAACGGTGACGGCAACGGATTACACAAATGGATGCCTGAGCTTTTGGCAATCTTGCTAGATCTGTTGGCAGATGCCAGCGCTCCGGAGAAAAGGAGCGTAGCGCTTTGGGCTTTCGGGCAACTCATCAGCGCGACAGGTCAAGTTGTCACGCCCTACGCTCAATTCCCTAACTTGATGGATGTATTGATAAACTTCCTAAAAACAGAACAGCAGCCTATCATTCGGCGAGAGACCATAAAAGTGCTGGGATTACTGGGAGCTCTCGATCCGTACAAACATAAAATCAGCAGAGGCATGATCGACGGCCAAGTGGACTCTAATCTTCTATCTCTAGCGGATATCAAGACTGATGAAAATAATTTTGATATGAATACCAGCGAAATGTTAGTCAATATGTCTTCTACGATGCTTGAAGAGTACTATCACGCTATTGCTATTTCGACGCTGATGCGCATCATTCGCGATCCAACTCTTTCGCAGCATCACACGAGCGTAGTTCAAGCTGTGACATTTATTTTTCAATCACTCGGAATAAAATGCGTCCCGTATATTTCTCAAGTCATGCCGAGCTTGCTGCACGTCATCAGAATGGCGGACATAACCCTGCAAGACTTTCTCTTTACTCAACTAGCGAAGTTGATCGAAATCGTCAAGCAACACATACGAAACTATCTAGACAAAATATTTGAACTAATAAAAGAGTTCTGGACTCCGCAGAGTCCTCTTCAGACGACGTTGATACTTTTAGTTGAGCACATAGCCATTGCTCTCGGTGCAGAGTTCAAGATTTACCTGCCTCAGTTGATACCGCAAATTTTAAGAGTTCTGTCGCACGATTCTAGTAAAGAACGAGTAGTCACTGTAAAATTACTGCTGGCTCTGCAGAAATTCGGAGATAATTTAGACGATTATCTTCATTTAGTTTTACCTCCGATTGTCAGGCTCTTCGATTCCAAAGATTGCCCCTTGTCTGTGTGTAAAGTGGCCATGGAAACAGTCGACCACCTCGCCGATAGCCTTGATTTTACTGATCTGACATCAAAAATTATTCATCCGCTCGTTCGAAGCTTAGAGACGTGCCCTGAACTGAGAACGACGGCTATGGATACGCTGTGCGCGTTGGTTGTACAGCTCGGAAGAAAATTCAATCATTTCATACCTTTAGTTCAAAAGGTTATCAATAAGCATCGAATACCTTGTCAGAAATATGAAATTTTGGTGTCAAAATTACAATCGACTACCACATTGGCCATGGATGAAGATTTTTTACTGACAAAACACTGGTCAGCGAGACATAGTAACCAAGAGGTAGCTATTGTAACTTTGATTCACTTTTTTTTTTCTTAAACTTCCAGTAACACCTGATTTATCCTGACAATTCTGGTATTTTATATCTAACCGCATTGTCAGCTTATACAACTAATTTTCTTGTTTATATTACTTCCTGTTTCTTAAATATACGCATAAATAATAAACGATTTTTCATTATCTCTACAGACCGCTCTTACATCGAGTGATACTACCACAATAAAAAAACTGCAAGTTAACGCTTTCAATCTCCGACTGGCATGGACTGCTACTCGTCGAGTATCCAAGGAGGATTGGTTGGAGTGGCTTAGAAATTTAAGCATCGGGCTACTGAAAGAATCTCAAAGTCCAGCCCTCAGGTCTTCATTTAAACTTATTTTGAATTAGTTTTGAAATAATATTTCCAATATGTCTTTTCTTTTTACAATCATTTTACAAACAGTTTGAGACTAGATTGTTTACACCAGCTGGAAACAAAAATTGACAGGATTGTGTCACTATTTTATTCCCACATTTCAACATCTATTTCAAAAATATTTTGAAAAATCAAGCTGCATGTGTTTTTTTTTAAATATATTATATATGATTGGTTATATCTTTTAGGTCCTGTTTGGCCTTGGCTCAAAATTATTCTCAGCTCCTAAGAGATTTATTCAATGCGGCGTTCGTTTCGTGCTGGACAGAGCTCTCCGAGGCGATGCAAACTGAACTGGTAGAAGCCCTGGAGCAGGCTCTAATGGTACCGGATCTTCCAGAAATAACACAAACCATATTGAATTTGGCAGAATTCATGGAGCACTGTGATCGAGGGCCTTTACCTATCAAACCCCAGCTGCTGGGAGAGAGAGCTATGCACTGTCGAGCGTATGCCAAAGCCCTCCACTACAAGGAGGAAGAATTCAGGAGAGGAGTCGGTCTGCCGCTAGGTTGCCGGGCTGTGGAGTCACTGATTTTGATCAACAACAAGTTACAACAGCGTGAGGCCGCTGAGGGCCTACTGGAATATGTCATGGCTCGACACGCTGCTGGAGATACAGACTTGACAGTGAAAGAGCAGTGGTATGAAAAATTGCACAGCTGGGAGAAAGCTTTGGCGCTATACGAAGACAAACTGAAAGGAGATGCCACCGATTCGAAGGCGCTCTTGGGTCAGATGCGCTGCCTAGAAGCCCTCGGAGAGTGGGGGGAACTGCATCGTACCGCCGGAGAACACTGGGACGTCTTAGAGAAAGATAGTAAAGCTCCCGCTGGCCGGTTAGCTGCAGCAGCCGCGTGGGGCCTCGGAGACTGGGATTCTATGCGTCGCTACGTTCAGTGCATACCTGATGATTCACAAGACGGAGCATTCTATCGTGCTGTGCTGGCTGTACACGCTGGACAGTTTTCTCATGCTCAACATCTCGTAGAGCAAACCAGAGACCTTTTAGACACAGAATTGACCGCCATGGCTGGGGAATCTTACCAACGGGCATACGGCGCCATGGTTTGGGTGCAAATGTTAGCTGAATTGGAGGAAGTCGTTCAATATAAGCTGATTCCAGAGAGGAGAGCGGCCATCCGTTCTATGTGGTGGACAAGGCTACAAGGCGGGCAGCGCCTGGTGGAAGACTGGCAACGTATCATAAGGGTTCGCCGTTTGGTCATAAGTCCTGTGGATGACATGCACACTTGGTTGAAGTATGCGTCTCTGTGCCGAAAAAGTGGTTCTCTCATGCTATCCCAAAAAACTCTGGTGATGCTGCTAGGTTGTGACCCATCAGAGCGGCCGGACACCCCCCTGCCGTCTCTACAACCGCAGGTTACTCTGGCTTACTGTAAGCATTTGTGGGTGGCAGAAAAGCGGGAAAGAGCGTTGACCCAGCTTCACCTCTTTGTAGACGGGTACGCTCTCCGCCCGGAAGATGGAGCCGAACCTGAAAAACGTCGGCTTCTAGCCCGTTGCTACCTGAAGCTCGGGGCGTGGCGTGAGGCTCTAGAAGGGATTACCGAAACTTCCATTCCGCAAGTTTTAAAATGTTATTCGGATGCCACCGACCACGCCCCCGATTGGTACAAAGCTTGGCACGCCTGGGCATACATGAATTTTGAAACTGTACTTTTCTACAAACACAAAAATGGTGACGGAGAGTCAGACACTTCCGGGTCCACAAAAGAGACCGGTCGGGCTGACGGTCATTACGTTTCTAAATTTACCGTTCCGGCTGTCGAAGGATTCTTCAAATCAATTAACCTATCACATGGCAGCTCTTTGCAAGACACTCTCAGGCTGCTAACTCTCTGGTTTGACTACGGTCACTGGCCGGAAGTCCACGAGGCTATCGTCGAAGGCATAAGAAGTATCGAAATAAATACCTGGCTGCAGGTGATCCCGCAGTTGATCGCTCGCATTGACACTCCCAGGGCTCTGGTCGGGCGACTTATCAACTCGCTACTCATCGATATCGGAAAGTCTCACCCTCAGGCTCTTGTCTACCCCCTCACGGTCGCATCCAAGTCCTCCTTTGTCGCTCGAAAAAATGCAGCCAACCAGATTTTGCTATCGATGTGCAATCATTCAGCAACGTTAGTCAATCAAGCTCTCATGGCTTCGGAAGAGCTCATCAGAGTGGCGATTTTGTGGCATGAGCAATGGCACGAAGGCCTGGAGGAAGCTTCCCGGTTGTATTTTGGCGAGAGTGACGTCAATGGAATGTTTGAAGTACTAGGACCTCTGCACGCTATGCTCGAACGCGGTCCGCAAACTCTGAAAGAGACTTCCTTCAACCAAGCTTACGGAAGAGATCTTATGGATGCGCAAGAATGGTGTAATCGTTACAGAGTAAGTGATTGTTCTGACTTATAATCATTGGGATTGGATTATTGAACATTGGTATATTCATTCAAACATTTTCAATAAAAAATTTGAATGAATGAATGAATGTAATTTAGTAGATAAAAATAAATTTTGAAAGTATTTTTACAAATCAGTATCAAACATGGCATGACAACATCCAAAATATTCACATTCCAAAGTATGTAAGAATAAAAATACGTTTAATATTTACATTGTTTTTCAAAATATAAATTTCATTTTTTAACCGTTTTGGAATAAGCCGTGTTTGCAAGTAATACCCTCAAATATGATAATGCATGCACTGTTGTAGTTAGGCCCCTGTGATCCCAAATGATAGATGATAGATAGATTAAAAAGTGGCGGAACTCACTTCTTGTCAAGCTTTTTTTCTAATCCATGTCCGTTCCCAATGTGAAGATTATGGCTTCCTAATGAAGGTATTTCAACAGATTTTTTTTACGAGAACTGTTACTCAGTTGGTCAACCTTTCTTTTTTCGAAGATAGCAAAGATAGAAGGACAGGGCTCAGACAGAACCAATATCAATTAATCACTCGCTTTTCTCCATTTATTTTAGGATTGGAAGGGTGTTTTTAGAAGAATTTTTTTAGATATCACAGACACATGTGCCTTTAAACAGAAATCGATTAAAGAAAATACTGTTCGTACTGGGACCTGGTTCTGTGAGTTCCGTCATGGAAGCCTTATCTTCCTCTGAAAGACTATCAATCAACGTATTTTAAAGGATTGAAAAGTTTTAAAGGTGCTACGACGAATTAAAGTAAAATAAGAATAAAACAATTCAAATACATGGGAAATAAAGCACTGCAAATGTCTATATATTTTTTTTGCTAATTCCTCTGTTTTTAGAGATAATCTAATTTACTCTTTGTTACAGGAATCAAAGAAGCCGCGCGATTTAAATCAGGCATGGGATTTGTACTATCACGTGTTCAGACGCATATCTCGCCAGCTTCCTCAACTCACCTCGCTGGAGCTGCAGTACGTGAGTCCAAACCTCCTGGCGTGCAGCAACTTGGAGCTGGCGGTCCCCGGGACTTACCGACCCGGCCAGGAAGTTGTCAGAATTGCTCACATACAAAGCAACCTGCAGGTAAAATTAGTATTCAGATTTCTCTTGTTTTCAAATCTGTAAATTCTAATTAAATACATTAGAATCATTAAAAACACAATAAAAAAACTGTCAATACTTTTTTTTGAACTGTGTTATTTTGAAACTGTGCAAAGAGAGAATCAGTTGTATATATTTTACAGTGCCTTCCATATTAAATATTCTTTTATATACCATCTTTCTATTCTCTGTTAAAGGTGATCACATCGAAACAGCGTCCCCGGCGTCTGTGCATCAGAGGCTCGAATGGCAAAGACTACATGTTCCTGTTGAAAGGTCACGAAGACCTCCGCCAAGACGAGCGGGTCATGCAACTGTTCGGGCTGGCCAACACCTTGCTTCAGAATGATCCCGATACCTTCAGGCGAAATCTCACAATACAAAGATACGCAGTCATTCCTCTCAGCACCAATTCGGGGCTCATCGGATGGGTGCCGCACTGCGACACACTGCACTCTCTCATAAGAGACTACCGAGAGAGGAAGAAGTGCCTGCTCAATATCGAACACAGGATAATGCTCCGCATGGCCGCGGATTACGATAGATTACTGCTAATGCAGAAAGTGGAAGTGTTCGAACACGCCCTAGGGAGCACGGCCGGAGACGACCTCGCTCGTCTGCTGTGGCTCAAGAGTCCTTCTTCCGAGGTGTGGTTCGAACGCAGAACCAATTATACCCGTTCCCTGGCCGTCATGTCCATGGTGGGCTACATCCTCGGTCTCGGAGATCGCCACCCTTCTAATCTCATGTTGGACAGGGTGACAGGAAAAATTTTGCACATCGACTTCGGCGACTGTTTCGAAGTCGCGGTCACCCGTGATAAATTTCCCGAAAAGATTCCTTTCCGTCTGACGCGGATGCTGATCAACGCCATGGAGGTGACGGGAATCGAAGGTACCTACAGACGAACCTGCGAGTCGGTGATGGCCGTGTTACACAGGAACAAAGACAGCCTGATGGCTGTGCTCGAAGCTTTCGTCCACGATCCTCTTCTCAATTGGAGATTGATGGATGCGACCCGGAGATCGCGCGACGCGTCTCTCGGAGCAGTAGGCTCGGGAGGTGAAGCCGCTTCTCTTTCGGCGCCTGCGCCAATTCCTCGACGACTGCCGCACGCTGTCGAAGGGCAGCCTGAATTTCTCAATAAAAAAGCTCTCGCTATTATCACTCGAGTGCGAGATAAACTCACCGGCAAGGACTTCAACCCCGACGAAGCTTTACCGGTTGCGCGGCAGGTGGATCTTCTCATTCAGCAGGCTACAAACAATGAGAATCTATGCCAATGCTACATCGGATGGTGTCCATTTTGGTAGTCTGGCAACATTGAAATCCTTTTTTGTAAAATGTTTTTCCCATTTTTATATATAAACACTCAAATCGACGAACAGATGCAATACTCGTCGAACATTCTAAAATACTCCATGATCAAGTGTAGAAGATACTTATGTACAAATCATGAAATATTTTTTGCCAGATATCTCTGCAGGCTTAGACTAATATTTCAGTTTTTTTTTAAAACAGCATTTATTTTTACATTTTTTTTATGCAATATTGAGAGATTTATTTATAATATTGAAATAACTCTGGGAGCTGTAACCAAATCTCCTATCGACAACTATACAAATATGTGAGAGGTGACATGAGCTAATTTTTTTTTCTGTGACAGTGTATCCCAACTTTTTTTTTTGAATATTTTTCATACATTAATTTTGGCCAAAGAAGATATATGTCTCAAATTTTCTATTACAGTTTGGCAGATGTTTGATATTTTGATTTATGACAGTTTGCAATAGAAAATCAATATGCTTGCATCATTGCCCTATCTCATTCAGTTATAAATTTAAAACATTGTGTGGAAATTCTTCTCTGGTTCTGTTCAATTGTAGATTAAGCACTTCAGAAGCCACAGTCACAATACAATTTGGAACATAAAAGGGGCATTCCATATAAATGGGATATAAGTTATTATAAGCTATTTTTCAAGTAAGTCCCTTAAGATTTTGAAATGCATCGTGCGCCTCATACATTTATGATGCAACCGCCGCTCGTTCTGTACATTTATGTATCGACTGTAGAAAGGAAAAAAGATGTTACACACAGTTTTTTTTCGATAATTAGAATGTATTAGTAAAAACACAATAATCCTTTGTACTTCATTCCACTTTATATAATATGTCAGGACCGGTTTCGCTCATTACGAGCATCGTCAACTGATAAGAAATATAATTTAACAATGCTATTTATACAAAAATGAACAGCTATAAACAACAATTGGCATTGAAAAGAAATTAATTAGAATGTATACAGCTTGATACACGTTCTATCGAAAGAATGTCAGCTGAAAATGCCGAATTAGTACTAAACTTAGCTTTTAAGTTTGAAAAAAGTAAAGTGTGAAAATTGCAATCAGGAAAAAAGACTTTTATTAAATTAATATTAGATAAAGTCAATTAAAAACGAGTTATCAGTCTCCATGCACTTCAAGATTGTGTGTATTTCATAATTTGCGTTTGTCCCAAAATCATCAAAAATCGTTTTTTATGTATCCTGTAATTTTTTTTTGTGTGGGTTACGTCCTTTTTCCTTTCCACAGTCGACATAAAATTATGTGTATCAAATGCCAAATTCTTGAAGGTGAAATCACTCGTAACGAGTTTTATTTCCCAAAAATCTAATGCTGAAAATCAAAATGGATGTTAACTAATTAATTTTTCAATGTGAGAATGTTGGCAGGAAGAAAACACTAGTAATTTGTAATATCCCAGGATACACTTACTTGGCAATGTACATTGCAACTACAAACATTTAAAGTTGTACATATAAGTAATTTTAATGATTTATTTTATTCAACCCTTCAGTGCTGATTACATATGATGTGCACATCGCGTGAAAACAATGCTTGGTTTTATTGGCCATAACAGTAAAAGTTGACCAATTTCATTCAAATAGCTTGGAATTCGATAAAAAAGTATTGAATTTTTAGTTATAAACACTTATTATCATATTTTTTTAATCCTAACAACCTGTAGAATGAAAAAGACTTGTTTTTTTAATGATATTTGAAATAAAGTATTTTCGATCCCATAAATAATATTTTTATCAGGCCATGTTTCAAGTGCTTAGTATTTAAAATGGTCAAAAAAATATATATTCAATACTAAGGTCGCTGCTTTTTAGTGTTAAAATTTAACGCCGATTATTCGCCGTTCTGAGATAATAACTTTAAATTTTTTTGTTTGTGTGTTATTTAAAATCTACTTTAGGTATATATGCCTGAGGGTTTAAGGGTTATCTCAGGTAAACATCAGGTGTGAAAGGTCAGTTTAATCTAAAATCACTACTTTGCTATAGTGGGATTGAATACAAAAAAAAACAAAGTATATGTAGATCTGGCAATGTTGTTATAAACATAACACAACCTCAGTCTTTCAATTGTCTATTCACAAATTTTTATAGCTAATCTGTTTCTCGTTTGAAGATTGTTTTATTTATTATTACTGTGAAGAAATCAATCGGTATAATAAAAAATGATTGTATGTATAAAACACAATTGTTTTAGAGGTTCAGACGAATGTTTATAAACTGCACTGCTGAATATATATCTACTGATTACACTATCTTACATATGCCTGGAGTGAATATATTAATAGGTCGAGATAAATTAATTCGTTCACTGTCTTGTACAAAATTTAAAGTTTTTTAAATATTCACATGGAGAATGCTGGAAAAGTGATTCCGTCAGGTGGATAATAAATATGAGCCACGGTGAATACTATTTACAAAAATGTATCATATCGATTTGTCAATATATTCAAACTGTACACCGATATATCGACGTGTAAATGAATTGGGGAAATTACACCAACATGGCAAACTTTTACACACATATTTGATAGCAATTGCTCACACCAGAATACCATTGCGAGTTGTATTATATTTTTTTAATGATGGCAATTTATATAATATAATGGTTGAGAATCACTGACTCAAAATGAAAATACGAGTGAACCGTAGATTTGGCAAAAATGATTTTCATATTAAACGGTGTTTTAGCTCACTTTACCTCTTACCTATGCGAAAATAGTTGGCAAACACACCCATATAACTCTATGATTTTTAAACTGCCGACGTGATGTGTCGTCTCCCCTCGGTTACAGTTGTTAATTCTAAGATTCATTGTGAAAAATTGAATTAGCTTTGTATAATATTAGTTGTGAATACGATTTTATAGCGATGACATTTGTTGAGTATGTTTATTTTCTTTTTTTTAAATAATAGAGTAATATTATATAGAATATTTCTATGTGTGTCATTACTCACTTTTAACAAATTGTACTACCCGCCAAGTATATTTGTTGTATCAACTTAATGGTAATTCATTTTTATCATGAATTAAAAGTTAAAATGAAACCAATATTTATCGTTTTCTTTATTATATTTACCCCAATCCTTCAAAGTGACGATGCTTATTTAATTTGTCTCATGTGAAAAAAATCAATGTTATTTTTTAAGATTCCAACACCTGAATCTGAAAATTGATTTCCAAAATACTTTGCTCAATCGTTGAAGGTTTCATTTGAAAAGGCTTAAAACCTCATTCACAACCCATTGGAACCTTATCAAACAACTGTATTTGCTCTCAATGATCTATCTTTTTTGACTGATTTAGTGAGTTGATTTTCTCTTATTTTGGCATAGCTCGACTAAAATTCTCTTCAACGTAAATAAATATAATAGAAACGAACTTCATAACCGACTGATCATAAACTGTCAACCAAGAACTTACCTGAAAAGAAATTGTTTAATATGATATGGGATGAGTGTATTAGGGAACTATTTTACAAAAATTTACAATTTTTTTAGATATTTTCAATAACTTGTTTAATTTAGTTGTCAAGTAATGTAAGATTTTGGATAGGTTCAATAAATAGTACAGTACATAGGTATACATTTTGATTTTAGTATGGTTTATTGTCCAGGTAAATGAATGAATTATATTACAATATAAATAAAATCACATCAAGGATAGTTTCACAATAAGATTGGTTGTTAGTAAAAGATGGATAACTTCATGCTACTAGCCAAACTATTTTTCCAACATTATTTTCTTATTCCCAGTCACCTAGTTTGATATTTTATTCAAAACAACTAACATAGGCCAAAGGTAAAAGTTCAGATAATTTCATACACAAAACTTGTTTCATATCAGGTTTACTCATGTAAACGTCCAATTTTTCACCCCCAAATTCTGATAAGACCTGTCTGCACACCCCGCAAGGTGTAGTAAAAGACTTCTCTTGGAACGCCACCACGGCTACGGCTGTAAATTTTTGGTAACCTTCACTGACGGCTTTGCAAACTGCCGTCCTCTCCGCACACACTGACGGGCTGAACGCGATGCTCTCCACATTACATCCGGTAAAAACTTTTTTACTGGCTTCTGTTTGGATTGCTGCCCCCACTTGGAAAGAGGAATATGGACAGTATGCAAACTTTCTTGTCTTTGCAGCTTGTTTGATTAACTCTTGTACAGTTTCATCTGAAAATAATGATTTTAATTCATTGGTCCCGAGGTGCAGATATCAGTATAGAAAACCTATGTTATCTCTTATAATCATATTATCTCGTATCCAACCACATTGTGGTATTTTTTTAAGTGGAAACAAAACTGAATAATCTATTAAATTTGAATCATTCAATTTTTGTACATGTCCACACACTGTCACTAACAACCTGGGCTTTTGGCATCTTCAGACATCTAAGTACAAAGATGAACTTGAACTTGATTCTTTTACCAAGATAGTGATGAAATGTACAAAATTTGAAATATTCATCGAGCACCTTCAATCGAAATTTTTGTTGTGTAGATAAGTTAATTTAATAAAGGGAAACCTCGACTTTGGTAAAAGAATCTGGGCGATTTGGTCAATCGAAAATTGATCACGGTGACATT
This sequence comes from Himalopsyche anomala, assembly GCA_031772345.1. Lineage (NCBI taxonomy): Eukaryota > Metazoa > Arthropoda > Insecta > Trichoptera > Rhyacophilidae > Himalopsyche > Himalopsyche anomala. The sequence goes on along the minus strand of CM062822.1, from coordinate 38,814,971 downwards.
TTGACGTATGTACCAGCAACAAACTAATCAGTTGGGAGGATTAAAATATTATACGGATTTTATAGAATACATATATGCTATTCTGAGGGCCCCAAGTGCGCGCCTCGTGCGCTTATGAACTAATCCATGACTGGACATATTGACATCATCAAAGTCTTTAAAAATAATTATTTTTTAGTATCGGAAGGGCATATGCCCAGTGGCGTAGCAAAGGGGGGATCGGCATTTTCGAGAAATTAACATACAACTTTAAAAGTAATAAGGAAATAAAGATCGAAATGTATACAGAACCAATGCGAGCTGTGTTCCTTTTACTGTGTTTTATTCTGCTTATTTGTGCCGTGTGATGCTAAATGACAAAATTAACTTTTTTGTAAGCGACGTTTTTAAAAATTATTGAAATTTTCGAAGGTAAAAAAAATGTTTTTAATGGAAAATCAATGCGTACTTTACTATAACCTATAACATGCTTTTATCCGTCTTATTTTTGCTTTGTGACTTGCTAATAAAACATCACTTCTTGGGGCAGTGTTTTTAAAAATAATAATAAAACTTCAGAGATAATAAACATATTAAATTGTTTTGTATAAATAATCAATTCAAACGATAATTCATTCACCATTTTCCCGCATGGTTGTACTTTGTGACTTGTGATACGCCACTGCCTAGCAGGACGTTATTTGTATTATTGATTTGGTTTTCATTTAATACATGCATATGTATATAAAAAATATTTGGTATTACAACCAACAGTCGATGCGCCAGATAATTGAATTTTCTTAAATGAATAATTGAACCAGGAGCCATCCGATCACAAGGGTAAAACTTTCACCAACAGACTAAGTACACAATTATCCTGACTCATTGGTACAATATAAAATATAAAGCTTGCTGGTTCAAATTTATAATTCGAGAACAAAATTTAAACGGCCCTGGATCAATTACGATTTTTTTTTGATTAACACGAAATATTAGCAAGGAAGAAATCGGCGGAGCGGAAGGCGTACTTTCGTAAAAATATTCATGAAGAGACATTGAATAAGCAGCCGATTTTCCATTTAGAGCTCCGATAAGATAAATAATAATCTTTATATTTAACGACAATCTTACTATCGAGTCTAAGTATCATTTGATTAAAGTCACATTGAAACTATGAAACATCAGTAAATTCTGTCAATTCATGGGAACAAGTACTTAATGTTGTAAATTTAAAATTATGAACATTTATTTGCAAATGTTATTGAAGTTTTTATTCTGCGTACGACATTGATAATCAAGTGTTTTTGTTCAAAATTATTATCAGATTATGAATTTTTTTTTATAGTAAAATGTGTAACATAATTAATAATATAGGCGAATCACTTTTGTTGAATTTCCATTGGGATCTGCCGTACCTAACGTAAGTTATTAATTTAAATGTTTGTATTTTACCCTCTTCCTGCGTCCACTAGAAAAGGACAAAGCCTCGAATTTTATTTTGTAATTTATAACTGAAGAATAAAATTAGAATCAGTTTTTAGCCTGTTCGTAAATCTTGTGATGTTATGTGTGATAAAATTTCTCGGAAAACGCGAACACGTGTAATGACTAAGTTATCTAATTTAATTCTATATTTTCAATTAAGTGCTTGGTTTTTCATTTTTTGAATTCGAAGAAAATTTCAAGATAATATGTTAAAACCTGTTTCAAATATTGTTTCAAAACATCAGACCGCGGTCTACAATAATCTTCCCGAAGAAAAAAAACATAGTTTATTAAAATGGTACGATTTTGCAGAAAATATTTTGGTGGCGGGGGGTCCCTCGCGGGCATATTAATGCCAGCTGATATGCCTAACCAGGAAAAGTTGAGAAATTCCACACACCAGCAAATCCCATCTGCTGGCCTCTCTGTGACGTCCATAGAGCAATGCAACAATAGCTATATCGAACAGCAGGCTTCCAGTGCCTCAAAATTGATTCACTGGCTGAGGAAAGGAAATCCCTGACAGATGAACCAGGGCTGAGTCGACCTTTAGAACCCCTATGACCCCAGGCCTCGGGATCGATGCCGATAAATTACAGAATTATATAATCCAACTGAAATTCGACATTAAGGACGCAGTGGCGTAAGTACCATACAGCGAGGATTATGCATAAGAGCCCTTGGGCTCAGATGGACCTCAAATTTATATCCATATTTAAAAATCTACAAAAAAAGGAAATCAATAAAAAAAAAGATACAATTTTTAAAAGTCCCTGCCAAACGAGTCAATGGTGAGAACTTTTTTTAGCCAGTAACTGTTTTATGTTATGATAGCCAGTTAAAAAAAATCAATGAAGACGTATACTGTCCCTAATACGTCGACAGCTGGGAATTTACAACTCGAAGTCGTCTTTTTCATCTATACCTGGCAAAACTGAGGGATGCTGGTATGTCATGAGAAAAAACAAAGTAATTGGCTCCACATAGGAAACAAATCTGGTCAGAGAAGAAGAGTTTTTTTTTTTATCAAATTATCTAATCCAGATCGCGGAATATAAAATAGGATTAACAGTCGATACTTACGAAAGGCTGCATTAATAACAACCTGCCTAAGGCCATAGTAATCGTTAAAACATAAAGATAAATCCATATTTATACAAAAGATACACAAAAGCCCACCTGAAGTTTTTTGTAGCGTTCATATTACAGTATATGTATAAATGTAATAGTTCTCTTATGTAAACAATTTTTTCAGCAGTCTCGGGCGCAAGACACTGGACAATCTTTGGAATGCAAAAAACGCTGTCGTATTACTTTGGGATTCACACCCAGTAAAGGCTAAAAGCCCATTTAAATACAATACGAATAATACTATACAAGAATATATACACACAACTATTTCCTTCTTCGCTGTAGTTATTTACTTCTTGAATATACTTCATAAACAAACTATATATTTACATCATTTCACTTTCACTGTTTGCACCTAATAAGAATGAAGCAAGATACCAGTTGGAATTAATTCAATAACTACTATCTCAAATAGGAAAATCCGCCAAAAATATCATACCTAAATTTTCAAAGTCGGCGACGCGCTTCTGGCCGTGGTCAGCCATAGTACACAAAAGGCAAAATTGTTCCTTATTCAAAAAGAGCTGCGAAACAAGATGTTAACCGCTAAACGTTTCGAAGTGCACTACAGTGTACTTACTAACTGGTCCTTTTGTCAAGTCAAATGAAATTATAGGAGAGTTGATAAATTGCTTCCCACGAAAATATTTATTACAAAAGGCATTGCATGTACGTTTTATTATGATAAATTTCATACGTACGTAATTTTGAAACAACGATTTTTAACTTTATCTTAATATTATGTTTTCCGGCATTTTTACAGAAATAGGCAAAAAAAAGCTGTCATAAATCTAACTCGCCGATGGGTACATATTATATTGCTTGCCAAATATTTACATGTCACAATAGAGAAAAAATGGAATTTTATTTGTAAAATATAAATAGAATTACACGACTAAGTGGTACACGACTACTTACCTAAAATGCCAACATATGGTGTGAGTAGGATTTTAAAATCCATTTATTCCATAATATGTATCCCTTTTTTTAATTAATTTTAACTGTAATGAAATTAAAGAATATAATTTCATTCGAGATAAATAATAATTTAAAAAGACACGACCCTGTTTTAATAGATTTTTTTCAATTGAATCAACGTTAAAATAATATATATTTTTGTGATCAAGTATTACGGGCTAAAAGAAAATTATAAATAACGAATTGAAAGGTTTTTCATGACCAACGTGAAGCCCACCGTCATTCATGAATGACGGTGGGTTACGTTTAGTTCCATCATATTTTGAAGACATAAGACGTAAAACGTAAGAAGATGAAAGTCTCGATAAGAATGAAAATAAATGCATAAATTAAAATATTCAAAAATGTTTAAGCTTGGATTCATATCAATATTTCATGCATAGTTATTAAGATATTCTAAAAGATTTTTTTATATTTTAATGTCATTGTTTGTTAGTTTTTCTCGTTCCATAAATTTATATTACAATATAAATTTGTGACTTAAATATTATAATGAGGCAATAATATTTTCAGTGTATTCGGTGGTAAGTTTGTGGAGATTCAGTCTGAAGCTGCTTCTCAAAGAGATTTAACGGGTTATAATTTGTATTAAATCTTTAGAACCCATTGCAGTAACTAACTTATGTCGCTGGCGTGATGTCCAACTAGCAATCAGCAATTTGATAATTTCTTGTAAATTTTTTTTTTTTTTTTCCTTCATGTTAATGATTGTGCTTAGTAAATATGTCAGCAGATTTTTGCTTATCGGAAGTCTTGATATGCTAATCTTTTATAAAATTTGGCATTAGCGGAAAGTCATCGGCGATTTACTTGATCAGGTTAAAATAAATAAAATTAGATAATATTTTTGAATAATGCCGCTCTTATTCGAACGTCAATAGATTCCCTTAAGCAGAGATAGAATATAGAATTTGCATTATATGGTGAAAGAGATAAAACATCAATAGTTTATATTTATACCGTAACGTGGCGGTACTATTCGTTTTTGCTTAGAATGTGCAATACTTTTATTTCTTCTCAATGCACACTAAGAATATTAGTATACAAAACCAGTCTAACACGCGCAATTTGCTCAGACTCAGCTGTTGAGAGGTGACTGACTGGTTAGAAGACTGACGTATTCGATTGTGGACAAATAAAATAGTCAGTCAATAAGCGATTTTATAGTTCATTTAAGATCGGTCGAGTGCAAATACAATTTGCAGATATATAAAACAAAACGATCGTCGGCGAAGATGAGCGAGCTCAGTCAGGAAGAGGTGAGGTGGCCACTTTTATTTTGTTATGATTACTAACCTTGGCGTCGTAGGGTGATAGCTTTGCCAGTCATGTTGTGCGTCTGCTGGTAACAAAGGCGTGTTGCGAATTTTTAGTTTATTCTGCATTTTTTTCGCGGACCATGCCGCGGGCTTCGATACGTCGTTGATAGTAATGTCTTCTGTTTTAGATTCGGAGACGCAGATTGGCCCGCCTCACGGGGGGCGCCAGCGACGCTCCCCAGGCGGTGTCGGCGTCTCCCGTCACCCCGACGGGGTCCAGGGAGTCTACGCCTGCCCGCGCGGCCCTCGTCGACGGTTCGGGACTCCCGGACGACGGTCTTGCTCGCCCGGAGGGGGCGGAGACCCATCTCGGCGATCGAAATCAGACCCAGCACACATCGCAGATCTTGGACGGAGAGGCGGACGCCACGAAAGTGTCTGAAAAGTCCGCTCTGAAATCTAGTGGTATAATCGTTATAGAAAAATCAAAAAGTTCCAACCTGCTGGAAGGTATTCCGGACACAAAAATGTCAAATTTGTCCCAAAACAGACAATATAATAATATAAGTGCTATGAATGACGACTCTGTTCTTATATGCCAAGCGTCCTTAGCCCCGGACGATGTATCGCGATCTCTTTCGACCGTGCCTCACGAAAATATCAACAGAACTCTCGACAATGAAGCCAGTCTGTTCAGCGAAATTGGCCAAAGTGATGTGAACAATACGAGTGCGGAGACGCCGATGCAGGCGGAAGTGACAGAAACGTTTGTGCAGCCGTCTCCGACGTACAACGGAGACAGCTCTTCGTCTGGAAGCTCCCGTTTTGTCAGAGAGAGCTCTTTGAATATGGACATCGACGAGACCCCGCAATCGGAAAAGTTTTCATTCAGAGACAGTGAATCCGGAACAGAAACCATGGACGTAAGTATTTTTTTTTTTTAACGCTTTGCTTTATCTCTCGTTTTTCACTTTTAAATCAAGGCTTTGGAAAAAAAGCGTTATGTAAATATGTATAGTAGCATGTAGCTGACTCCTCCTTTCCTTACTCACTGGCAAGAGAGGCTGAGCGACTGCCTTATGACCAATGTTCTCTCTAATTTTCGGAAGGTTATGTGCGCCAAAGACATTGGCTGTGCAACTTTGACAAGAAATAAAAAGATTTGTGCACCACATAACGGTATTAATCTTAACTCGAATCTAAAATGACAATAATTAACAACACTATTTAATGTCAATTAATTTATTCTGGTGGTTGTATAGCTGATGTAACTTTTGTGTGCTTTGTTGTAATGTATGTGCGCGCACATCTTAGAGGGAACACTGCTTATGACCAGTTCTTAACTCAATTGATGAAATGCTCCAATAGAATTCCATAAAAATAACATGAATCCGGTGGTGTAGCAATGGGGGTGCGGCAGGGGCGGCACATTTTTGGATGCGGCATTTTCAAAAACAAATACAAAATTTTTCGAGAAATTATATTTATACCTTCAAAAAATAAGCCACCTGTAGTTTAAACTTCTAGTTCATAGTTAAAAATAGTAGAAGTGATTTAAAAACAAAATTAGAGGGCATATTGGGAGCGGCGAATTTAAGGATCGCCCGGGTGGCAGGACCCCTTCCTACACCACTGCATGAATCATTTAAATTTTGTGACACAAACATATAGTCAGGTTTGATTGGATCTGTTACCTGAGCAAATTAATAACTGTTGTTAAAAATGTATGCTGATCCTTATTTTTTGATTGCCTTACATCAGTGTCTGCCAAACTTTATTACTTTAAGGCACACTGATGAATAGAACTAGTACCGCGGCACACCAAGATGCCGCAGGTTATCTCCGAAACTCCTTGAGGAATTTGAAATCCTCGATTTGCTACCGTTTTGCTTCCGAAATCCTACATGACAAGTATTTTTTTTGATTAGGCATTATTTAACATTGACATTTTTAAGGCTTCTTCCACCGCGGCACACCTGAGACTTCTTGCGGTACAGTAGAGTGCCGCGTCACACAGTTCGGCAGACACTGCCTTACATGGTTGTGACAATTCACATTTCTCATTGATAACTGCTAGCCCTATATTTCTATTTCTACTCTTCGAAACAAGAGAGGTTGAGCAACTGAGTTCTCGTAGAAACACTTCAAGTCCAGATAAACTCCATTGAGATTTCATAATACTTGGGAGCGGCTTTAAAAAAATGCCTACAGAAACTGAACATAAAAACCTGATACCCAGCAGTATGTCCTGACGATGACAAATATATCAACTGTTCTGTTTTTTTTTATTTATGGAAATAATCTTGAGCGAGTGCTTAATTTTTCTTAGGTTAATTTTGAGTTGTTCATGATGATAAATGTGCTGCAATGCCAAATATTTTCTGCTTCTCTTAGCTTAGGTTAAAAAAAGAGTGGGGAGAGGTTTTTTGAATAATGTAAGTAGAGGGAGGTGTTGTATGCACTGAATATTGAGTTATAATCGCTGAATGAACATCGCCTACTTTCAAATCAAGTGTGGCCAGTTACAAATATGCATAAATAATTATTTTTTGTTTTCTTAATCTTTGGAATTGCTAACCAAACATTATATTAACCCTCCAAAGACGAGCATGATCATATGATCACAGTAAACACCGTTTTCTATTGATCCCACTGTTCATCGCTTTTCTACCAGAATATCGTTGCTTTCACTCAAATTTGGTTAAAATAGATACAGACATCAGTTAGTCATCTGCCGCAGGGACGGAAATGACCAACAAAATCGCATGCTATTTTTAGAATTTCCGTTAATTTTGAATGTACTTTTTGAAACTGTTAGTTATTATTTTATCAAAACATAAAATTATTTACAGTTCTTTAGGGGTTTCTATGTAACGAATTTGCGTTTTTTTTTTTTAATTTTTGTTAGAAATAAAAGTTATCCATGACTTCAATATGACAATATGAAAAAGCTCTCGTCTCTGAGGGGCTAAATGGCCATAGTTATGTTTCTGTTCTGACCAGCAAAGTTATCAGACCAGACGTATCATATCACCCCCCATGTCATGGTATTTTCACTTAATGAAACAGTACACCATTTCTGATTCTCATTCACATATAACAACATTGTCTCATTCCAATGATTGCTTTTCCAAAATTGTCATGTTTAACTGCCACAATATTAGCAAATAAAACATTTGTGATTATCCGAAAATGAACAAGGAAAACATTTTTGCACATTATCCGCTAACTTAAAAAGATGTCGGCTTTTCTTCACAGTTTTACTTCGTTGAAATGCTATTCTTTCTCCGCCTTAAGTTTAAAAGTATAAGTTAAGTTTAAAAGTATAAAGATAACAAAAATCGTTGGCACCGTTTGCTTATTGATGAAAACTTAAATTAAATTGCAAGACGTAGCAGTAAATTTGCACGGAAGCTTTTATCTAATTCAAGAGACACTTATATTCTCCCTCATATTTATATCATCGAGGCAATACTCCTCGAAGGGTTAACAAATGGCTCTCAATGAATGGATCTTGAAGTTTCCTGGGTGATATATTGCTAGGTATTCTAATTGCTTTATTCTAACTGTCTTAACAATTAAGAAACCTATGTCCTACAATAAAAAAACAATAAATTTTACATTTATCTATTTGATTTGGGGTTTGGAATAGGTATGATTGACCGTGTTAAACTCGAAATCAAAAACTTCAACTAAAATCAAATCTTAGATCTATCAATAATGTCAGGTCAAAAAAAATCATGAAATTAAAGTCTGCAAATATATTTTCAGGTCGAAGATTGTGATGCAACAGTCAGCGGAGGCGTTGAAAGAGGCGCGAGGGCTAGAACCGTCAGCGGAGCAGAAATGTCTGAGGATCAGCTCCGCGGCATTGTCGCCGGAATTCTCCAGGTTTCGTGGGCCGATTATTGTCAAGGTTAAAATACATTTTGTAATCTTTTCTCGTATTTGATAATAAAAAATATATACATTCTTTATATTCAAGGCTATGCTTCTTTATTGCAGGTTTCGTATTTCTACCCGTTGTCGCCGCTGCCGTATCGGAAAATCCATTGTTGAGTTCGGAGGAAATAGCATCGTTGGCTCTCACAGAAGTGCTGACAATGACATTGGAAGGTGGATCACCGTTCGAGACGACACCTACGATTCGGACGACTGACCCCGTCGCCGAACCGGAAGACATTGCCGAGGAGATAAACCCACCCGAATTAGTGCCCGAGGATCAAGATATGGATGTCGTCGAACCGGAGACCGGAGTCTGCCCTGTCCCTTCGCTGCCTCCTCCTGATCCACCCCTGTCTCCTGTGGCGGAAGCTACAGCATATCTGCTGCGTTGCTACTCTAATGTGGCCACTGAAGAAAGGCGACATCCCAAAAAGAGCTCTTTGCCGCCCTTGCGTGACTTGTTGGTGGACTTGCGAGCAGTCCTCGTGCGATATCTGTCCCTTTTACTGAGAGGGAATCTCACGGGAGAGACACCAGCTCGCGTATCCCCACTGACATCTTACGTCTTAGCCGGTACTGCTCCGAGAGGCCTCCTTCCGGAGCTAGCCGCCCTCGCTTACCCGGAAGAGGAAGCCCTCGCCGCCGTGTTCATTCCAGTGCTACGCGGCGTTTCGGAGGCGATGAGACGTGCCTCTGCTGCCGATCGAGAGCATCTCCGGCCACTTGAGGCACTCGGAGAGTTGACGGAGATTCGTTGCGGGCCAGCCCATGCCATTCGGCCCGTTGCCCGCCTGATCGCTTCCCTGCCTGACTTCTGTCCAGAGCCGTGCACTTCTGTACCTGGGCGGGAAATGGCTAAAACGAGTTTCCTCGGTCCTTTCTTTTCCGTTTCCCTCTTCGCCGAGGAGAATCCCAAGCTCGCTGACAAGATCTTTGGTGGCGGAAAGAGTCCGGCCGCCGACAAATCTCTTACCTTTGCGTTGCAACGGGACATCGACAATTCCCGTGTAGTCCTTCATCGAGCTTGCCACGCTCTACTTCTCAGTCCGGCTCGTGCTCCTCTCATGCAATATTTTGCTTCTCTCCTTAAACACAATGACAAACGAGCCCAGCTGCAATCCGAGGAAAGAACTTTAGCAGGTAATACTTATTCACCATTACTTTTACATCTGAATAGCTATATATTATACTCAACTTGGATAGACTTGAAATACCGTTTTATAGTTTTTCAAGTTGCAATAAATATGAATTGAATTGAGATAAATGACTAAATGATTCACTAAAAAGATGAGACTAGTAATAATGATCACTTTTTTATAACTCAGCTATAAGCGTCAAAACTAAAGTCAGCCATGTCTCAAAACTAATGGAACTAAGCCACCAACATAAATGTCCTAACCGTTCATCTAAAGCACTTTTCGGATGGAAGGTTTGCAAAGTGAGAGGTTACTGCGAAGAGTGCTCGAATTTTGGATAGTGAATCCAAATGTACAGCTTCCTTTGATGTTTGGTTCCTGCGATTGGGTTGAGTTTCTATGAGAACATTAAGTGATAACTACCATTCGAGGTGATTTCCTACAATACCGAAGGGAATAATATCGAAAACTTGAATTGAAAGTTATCAGTTAAAAGTTTTATGTTGAAAATGGCAACCATATTGATGTGTGAATATTTCAAGTACCGTTTGGAGGTGTTCTTGTGATTTACAGGAAAACATACTATCTATGATGGCTTAGATTATTCTCTTTTCTACCTGCAATTTGTATCATTATTTCTCCCAGAATTTCCACAGGACGAGGATGATAGATATGATAATTTCTATCATCCCTGTAGAGTTAAATTGGAACAGCTCCTGCCTGATATACAATCTAAATTGACGAACAGAAGTCTAGGTTAATCAATTTTAATCATATTATTTTTTTCCAGGTGATGGCTTCATGCTGAACATTCTATCCGTCCTCCAACTGTTATCCGTGAGAATCAAACTGGAGAGAGTGGATCCTCTGTATCCGTTTCATCCTTCCAGCTTGGTCTCCGTTCAAAATGACACCAGACTCTGGTTTGCCAACCAAGAAGCCAGCGATTGGTTGGAGAATCTCAGTGAGTGAAAATCTTATCGGAACCTATTTTTTTTGTTATTATTTAAATGAAATTTGTCTCGTGCTATATTTTTATATGCGTACTGACACGCGTCACATTGAGGGTGCCCAACTGGTTTTTGATCAGTAGTATATTTATTATGGTAAATATAGTAGCGGGTGCTCTTTTTTACCACTGAAACTTACATAATTTAGTCCACCAAAACACCAACTAAATACGTAATTTTACTTAAAAGTCCAATAGAAACATTTTGCCAATTGGCTTAATTTATTTCTCAAGGGCTCTTGTTATTTATATTCCAACCATACGCTCATATTGTTGTCAAAATTATTTTAAAAAAAATGTTAGATATAAAACTAGTAATCATGCAAAAGTAATTATTGAAAAATATGTACAAGTCTAAAAAAACAATATAAACATTTATCAAGTAAGATTGACGATTGAATAAGTGTAATTTTCGACTGCGCATTTCTTTATCCAATTTCAATAATGTATGTTGATATTTGTATTCCTTAACAATCGTTAAGATTCGCAATTTATGTTTTGATTTTATTATATCTATTGTTCAAAATATTGATTCACATAAAAATACGTGAAGCCACAGTGAGATTTTGTCCTATAATGCTATATGCTATATAATTGTGGTACAATATGGTATGTACTTTTTAGTGTTAAACCAAAATCTTAGTTTACGTGATTTTACTTAAACGTGATTATGAAAATGCATAAAATGTAAGTGTCTCTGAAATCTATTGTAATTTTGAATTAAAAAAAACTAATTGTTCCCAGATAAAAGCCCTGCACACAGCTGGAAGGAACCTAAATTCCAAACGCAGTGCTGGTTCCTGACTTTGCATGCCCACCACATAGCATTACTGCCTGCTATTCAAACACACCAACGACGCATCAGGTAAGGGTGTCTTAACGATGTAGTGCGTTTTTAGGATAGGCATGTTTTTAAATGCCTCAGGTTAGAGCGCACTCCAAACTACTAGAACTAGAAGGATAGTGCTATCACAGGACTAGTGGTTAATTAATCGCTTCCGATTTTTATGATCGGATTGGTGGCGGGAGGAAATTCTAGACTTCACAGATATCCATGCCTTCGCACAGAAATCAATTGAAAAATCAGTCTGTACTGGGATTTGAACTTGAGAGCTCCACAACTGAAGCAAACAACGTTGATCACTGATCCGACATTAGACACTTTCATTGGCGTCTTGACATTTTTTGTCAACTGACAATCTGGCATATCAATAAGTCACTTAATTTCCATGAAGAAGTCTACTAACTGGGGTATACCTAAATATAGTCTAAGGGCCATTCACATGACAGTTCCTTAAACGTCACATTAGCGTTGTTAACCATAGACAATATACTAATGTAACGTTATCTGTTAGATATTTTTGCATGTTTCTGCATTTATCATTTAGTATCACTGGTTTTTTTTTTTGCAGGACTTTGAGGGACCTACAAAAACTTGTCGACGAAATGTTAGCAATGGAACCTCAGTGGAGGAACATGCTGGTCGCTTCAAGAAATAGAGAATTGATCAAGAGATGGGAACAACAGCTCAAAAAACTCACCAGGTTAATTTTTTATTTAATGACTTATCGCAACGATTAAGTTTTTTATGCATTGCGTGTGTTCCGATTAACGGACATCGGATGTACTCGGAGATCTATTAAATTTGGTTATTAATAAGGTACTGAAGAAATCCACCGATCACTATCGTCTACAATTCACTTATTCAATAGTTTGGAGCTATCTGTGCATTTATTAAGTTCAGTTGTCACTTATTATAAACATAGAATGTGAATAGTATCTATTTGCCAAACTACCAAATTTTTGTCTATCAAATTTGCAATATGGTTATTATCATCAGTCATAGAGTAGAATACATTAGCTTGTTATAGTTATATATAAAAGGATAATTGTACATTGTTCACTTATATTCATATACAAACCTTTTTAAATTATCATAATTAAGTGTAATTAACCCTTTGTACGCCATCGTCTCACCCGTGAGTCGCATTCGTATTGAATACTTCGACGTTGGTGGCTAACTGGTTAAGTAAGCTTATAATGTTTTAACGATGGCGATGCATTGATATCAGTTTCATCGTTAACTCAAACCAGAGTGCCGATTTATCATATAGTAAAATTGCGCCGATGGATTGGTGTTCCGGTGGTATAAGTGTTAAGCAGGTTGTTGTAATTATATCTGTTTATCTCCATCTTTCGCTTGGAGTCTGGTAATTTTTTTATAAAATGTAGGCATACAAGCACTGAGCTAGAATTTAGGTTATGCGAGTCTGAGAAAAATAATTCTTTTCATATTATATGTATTTCATATCATATTATATATTCCCATATGCAAAATTTTCATTCAGTACATTGTATATTAGCAGTTGTACTTTTTACCACAAAACGAATAAGTAAAATCAGTTGACAATGCTCGCAATGAGCGAAACCGGTCCTGACCTTTTTAATAAAGTGGATTAAAGTACAAAATAATATTGTGTTTTTATTAGAATAAGTAAAAAACGTTATAATCAAAAGAATTATATTATGTCCAATAGCCGCTTCAATGTTAAATGTCTCGTTTCAGATCAAAACAATGTGCCGAAACAGGTTTGCTCGAAGAGTGCCTCATGCGACGATCTCTTCAATTTTACGGCTCTGTCGGAAGTATGCTCTTAGATCACTTAGATCCCGATGGAAAACTTCGGACGGGTGAAACTTCCACCAGCGCCGCGTTTGATAACTCTGCGGATCCATTCAGCGCTCTGCCCGAGTGGTATGTTGAAGATATCGCTGAATTCCTGCTCTTCACAATGCAGTAAGTTGGGTTTTTTTTAGGTCTGACCCTCAATTGAACATACGAAATACTAAGGAAAATTTCATACGTTGAGCCTTCGTAATGTAAAATAAATTTCCGTCAGTTGTTACTGTTGTCAATGAAATTGACTGTAACCTTTTCCCTACTCTAAAAATCGTTAACCTGATCCAGACGGCGACTTGTCGTACAAATAAATTGCATCCGCTGTACCATTTTTCGAAATCTTTCCTTCCAATGCACCGTTATAAATAAAAAGGTTCGGTTTATATTGAAGCTTAATGACCATGCCAACATACTAAAAAAAAAACAAAAAAGTGTCACGAAGAATCACAATCGCCTTAATAAATAAAACTGCAACGAGTTTATACATATATATATATATTCTTTCAGATATGCCAGAAAGATCGTATTAGAAAACATGGAAGATTCTCTTCTGACTTGGCTCTTGGTGGCGGTATGCAACGGCCACAGAATCAAGAACCCGTACCTGGTTGCCAAAATAATAGAAGTGTTGTTTGTGATTGACCCGGCGATATCTCTCCGAACCGAAGACATTTACACACGAGTGATGGCACATCCCGTTTCCCAGAACGCCCTACCCAGTGCTCTTATGAAGTTTTACACAGAAATCGAAACCACAGGCCAGAGTACAGAATTCTACGACAAATTCACTATTAGGTATGGTTTTTTTACACTTTTTACTTACTCGCATTCGGTTGAAAGAAATTAGTAAAATACATCATTTGTCAGTAAATAAAAGTTTAATTTTGCTCGTCTTTAAAAACATGAAACGTGAACAGTTACAGTTTGTTGCAGGTGCCACACTTTGTATACTATAATCTTCCATATAATTTATGATAAAGAAAACATAGCAATGAATTTATCACCGATTTTTTTTGATATTGTTTTATTGTCTTTGATGTATTGCAGTCAATTTTCTGTTAAGCAACTTCCTTATGCGCTCAGTAGGGACATGGGGTAGCATGTCAGGTCCTATGGCGCAGCGATTAGCATGTTTCCGTGGGTTTCCGTGCCGGATTTCACGGATTTGAATCCGCTAGTCCTATCCTGGGCTTTTTCCTTCTATCCCTACTACTCTCTTTGAATAAGAGAGGTTGAGTGACTGAGTAACAAACAGTTGTCATAGAAAAACTTCCGTTGAGATACCTCTATTAGGAGGCCATATGCTCCACATTGACATGGACATGAATAAAAAAATAGACCATAGTAAATTGCTAGATAAAATCATCATTGTTTTGAATGATATCATGTGGAATTTTCAACATTTTTCAGATACCATATAAGCATAATTTTAAAAGGAATGTGGACGAGTCCAATACACAAGCAGGCGATCATAAAAGAGTCTCGCTCCGGCGAACAGTTTGTCCGATTCATAAACATGCTTATGAACGACACCACATTCTTACTGGACGAGTGCTTGCAATACTTAAAAAGGATCCACGAGACGCAAGAGGCAATAGCCGACACCGCAACGTGGGCAAAAATCGGTCCAGAGCAGCAACAATCCAGATCTCGCGCCCTCGTGCAAGACGAAAGGCAATGTCGGTCATATCTGACACTCGCCAGGTAAATTCAAGTCACACTGACACCATACTTAATATTGAAGTGCAAATAGAGCCTACTGTTAATCAAAGATCTGTGTTTAATTATTTGAATTAATGTTTTACATCACTGATTCAATAATACGTAAATGTATGTAAAGTATTCTAGATGCTATTTTTGTAAAAATATTTAGACAGTTAATAATGTTTTTAAAATGCAATGAATCGTAGTCAATCTTTTCTGCAAAATTGTTCTGAGCAATCTTTAGCATAGACTCCTATAAAATCCTTGAATTAAAAAGGTTAAAGAAAAAAATAAGTTTTGTAATAATTATGTTATCATATATTATTTTATAATAAAAATATTTTTTTACAAATATCGCAGAAACCATCAAAAATTATTAGTTTGGTTTTTATATAATAAGTAATTACTCATTTACTTTTAAATGTATTAAAAATAACTATTAATTTATAGATTCTTCTTAGTGTATTTTACTGCAACTGCACATTCATATTTTATTTATTTTTCTTATTTCCAGAGAAACAGTAGATATGTTTGACTACTTAACTGTCGATATTAAAGAGCCATTCCTTCGCCCCGAATTAGTTGTACGTTTGACCACAATGCTGAATTTTAATCTACAACAAATATGCGGTCCAAAATGCAAGAATCTCAAGGTAAACGAATTACTATTTGCTGTCGGCAGATTCATTTGTGAGATGATTTTCTTTTATATTTAACGAAATTATTCGCTCTCGTATCGCAGGTGCGAAGTCCAGGAAAATATGGCTGGGATCCGCGAAGATTACTGAGCCAGCTCGTTGATATCTATTTGCATCTCGACTGTCCAGAATTCGCTTCAGCGTTAGCAGCAGACGAGGTTTGTGCAACATACATTGATAACTATAATTCAGTCACTGAATACCAAAACTCTTGCTACACCGTCATGTCTGTATGTATGTCACTGCTCCCATATGAACATTCTTAATACCGTCTAGTAGCTGTATTTTTTTTTTGGTCAATAACTATTTTCATCTTCGAGAAAAACATCTAGTATCATATCATTATGACGTTATTGCAAACATGAGGGCACAATTACAAAGACATTAAGAAACAATGCACTATCATACATATATGCAAATAAAATTTTCTCACAATCAACATAAAATTCACACAATGTATTTACATTATATATTTTCTTTCGTTTCAGCGTTCATTCCGTAAAGAATTATTTGAAGAAGCCGCCCTCAGAATGGAAAGGTGCGGCATCAAGACTCCACTTGAAATAGAACAATTTAGAACATTAGCAGACAAAGCCCACGAAGTCGCAGGTCTGTAACTTTTTCCCAATCTGTACTTTTGATAATGTGCAACACGATAACCGCTCGGACAGAATATTCCATACGAATTACCTCTCTCAACCCACACTGTTAATCGAACTCTTTCAATCTGACTACTTCACCTCGCAGTTTGTGGTGAGATAGTTTTGCAGAGTTTTCTAGATTAACCTTTTAGATTCGGATCAGTGGCAAAGAATTAGTATTTTGTGTAAGGAGTGAAATGAGATACGATCGACTCCTGCTTAGCCAAATAAAGTTTCAACAAATGTATAAATACAATTGAGACATTTGTTCAGTTAGAAAAAGCACTAAAACTAGACTAGATGCTTCAATTGTTCATTGAATATATATGAATGACAATTATCTTTAATTTTGAACATGTTCTCAGCCTATTGAAAAAAGCATATTGAATCATAATGGAACTCATCTTAATAAAAGATGTTCTATGAGAACTGCTCAGTTAGTCTTATTCAGTTACCTGATTTCTTTTTTCTGAGAGTAGGTATAGTAGGATTGGACTTGGACAGGACTAGTAGTAAACTAACTGCTCTCGTTGCGTAGCGTTTACCTTGGGTTGTTTTGAGGGGGTAATTTAACTAGATAATAAAATTCCTTGATTCTGAGTTGTACTCATCTTCAGTGTGATAATCCATAACAATACAAGTATATAAAAAAAATATGCGCATTTCGGACTTTCAGTTAGCAATCAACAGAGCAGTGACGACTTCGCGGACGCACCTGAAGAATTCCGAGATCCTTTAATGGACACTTTGATGTGTGAACCTGTTTTACTGCCTTCCGGCAAAGTCATGGACAGACCCGTCATTTTAAGACATCTTCTCAATAGCAGCACGGATCCATTTAGCCGTCAGCCTCTACGGGAAGACCAACTGATGCCAGGTAAAATTAACACGCATATTAGAAAAAGTACAGCTGCACTCGTTGCAGTCTGTAATCCCAAGAAAATTGTTAAAATAATGTTCCATTGATGAACTCTTTCAATTGAAGAGTTTACAGCGAAAGGTGAGTACATCTACCATGAGGTTTTATGCCTCTTTATATCTATCACCAGGCTATAGTTTGTGAATTTGTCAAAAAACATTAACAGTTTTCATCATATCTACAATATGCATCATTGATATTTCTGTATATTTTGGAAGAGTTTCTATAGATGTGATAATTTATATTAGCACATTAATTTTGACGAGTGCAAATGAAAAATGATGATTTTAATCAGATTAATAATAAAGTAAAAAAAATAAAAAAACAATATTCACAATATTATCTTGAAATGTCTTAAAAATCAAAAAATTGGGTATTTTGACATTGAATTTTTATCTTTTGCAACACATGATTTTAATGTGCAAATATTTGTGAAATTTTCACTTTATTTTTATTTGAATTTTGGTTTTTTTTCGCAGCAACCGAATTGAAAGAAAGAATCGCAAGTTGGAAGAAACAAAAGAAAGCTTCATCCTCTGAACTCTAAGACTGTTTTGTATTGTATGAAATATTTTTTTTTCACAAGTGGAAGCGTCGAAAAAACATTTTTCAGTACCGGCTTTACAAAAAGAGGCTATCATTAAAATATATAACAACGATTAATGAAAAATTAAGATACATACATATATATATTATATGATATTATATTATATAGGGCCCATAATGTATGCATTTTATTATTTTTGGAAAAAAATGTTTGATGTGTATTGTGAAGCAATAAATATACAAAAAATGGATTTTAATTATTTTTTTAATATCCCAAACGTCTAATTATGTCATCCTATTTATATATTATGTTCCCGAATGCTTCACGTGTGGCCACTCAGGTGAAATATTTTAAACCTTAGTTATAACTCAATCGCGGCCGGTTTTCTCATCCTATAAAATTATGGCATTAGTTTTTAAAAAATGTGTTTTATTTGTATAATCATAATGCCTTTACACTGAGAATTGACAGTTTACACTTTGATAGTGATACATTATTTTCCAGAGACGAGTACAAGAAATTAAAATTAAAGCGATATAAATATTTATGATACAGTATTGTCATCTTTTAAAATGGAATGCCATAATAATTTACGAACGGCTGCCTCCGTTAGGATTATCGCCTTTATTTTTTTTTCATTTTACTCTTTATTTGCCATCGTCAATATTGGACTTTAATGTTCATATTATCGTGTTTTCGAAATTTAAGAATTGAAAAATGGATATTTTCATAAAATACCTAAGTCATTTTTGCACTCCCAAATATTCTTGTCACCACTGCTTCAACCGCAGTGCACCTGTGTATATCCCGGGACTCGAAACGTGCTAGAGTTAAAGTCCTGGGACTTTTATTTCCCCTTCAATAAAATTATAAATTTATTTAAATTAAATATTTGTATGTATGTACTAAAAAGGGATGATAAAGATACATGTATTGAAAAAATAACAATGAATTGGGTAAAATTATGTACAAATCACAATACAGCTTTATAATTTTTTTTTGTCTTATTGAGATATTGGTAATTTTGTACACTAGTGAAAAACATTTGTAAATATAACAACATCAGTTAATTCTATTTTTTAATTTGTTTTAGCTACAGTTATATTTTTTATACGATTATGAATTGATTTAAACAATTTTCTAATAACATAAATGGAGATATCTTTCTCCCAAACTTTTTTTAATATTTCGTTTCAATTCAACTAATTTTTTAGAGCGTTTTTTACTCAGTTAAACGTAATTTTTTTTTCATGCGTACTTTAAAAAGGCTCCGAAAGTATGCGTTAATTAAAAAAAATACATCTTTTGAACACATTTATTTATTGATAATGAAAATATAAAATTAATTCAATAATAAAATCACAACCTCAAATCATACATAGTATGCATTATTTACACAAAAATTAATATTTAATTTTTCCTTATTAAAATATGCTTTTAAAAATAATAATGAATTTAATGACGAATCAGACAGCCGATTTCTTATTTTTGTAATAAACGTTGTTGCAACATTGTTTTTCCAAAACATTGATCTTTCGTGTATTCTTTTCGAAAAACAATTAGTCCCAGCAGAATCCTTGGTAATAAAACATTTATAAGCTGCCTTGATTTATAACATCGTTTTCTAGAAATAATTATCGGTTACATTATTTCTTGGAATTCTGTGTGATTATCCCATGCTGCAAAAATAGTTTAGCGAACACGTGTTCGTGAACCCATCAAAAATGGTTATTTCGTATTACAATTTATAAATAGATGTTATTTGAAACTTTTACAATTATAAATCCAAACAGCCGTTTCTTTTATATATGCATACTTAATTTTGTTAAAACCCCGGCCTTTAATCCTTAGCTTGAATATAATGCATTTTTTTCAAAACTGATCCCAATGATAGACACCAATGTAAATTCATTTTAAATCAAAATTAACTAAGGTCACATTAGCGATTGCTTGCATCCAATTTTTATTTGTTAGAATGGTTTATTCAAAATTAAAATGTACAATTTGGCTTCCTTAAGTCCCGGGACATTTAACAACAAATTCCCGGGAAACCGAAACAGCGAAAAACCTTAAAAGTCCTGGGATGTCTCGACACAGAATCCCTAATTAGTATTATTAGCATTCAAGTAATGGCTCAAAAAAAGAAAGGAAGGATTTGAAAATAAAATAACACGTGATAAAATATTTTATTGACAAAAAATAAACTTTATATAATATCATGTGGTTTTTTGTGAGGAGTATCTTCTACTTTTATGTCATTAAACTCTGAAGACAATTGACATACAGCAGTGTTCTTCAACCTTTATACATTCAATTGCAATTGAAAAAATATTTCGCGAACCGGCGGCAATCAGATGCCCATATTTCTTTCTCAACTTACGAAGGGGCAAAACATCTTTTTCCAGTTTCTGTTTAATTTTTACTAGTAAATATTTGGCCACGGGTGACCCATATAAATTTCAAAGTGGACGTACATATATGAGTCGAATTTTTCTTGAAACATGAAAACTCTTGCGGACCATAGGTTGAAGAACACTGACATACAGCACGAAATTTCTTTGCCACATACGAAAGAATCGTTAATTTTTCAGTAAACCCAAACAAATTGGAAAATTCACTCCTGATAACAGCAATAACATGAAAAAGTTGCCAGTTGTAACTCAGCGCCCAGATACATCATAAGGGATCGTCAGTTCCAACACTGCTAATCTATCTTCTATCTAATCTAACTTCTCTAATATTGTTTAGTTTCCTGTGTATACTTGAATAATTAGATAAAGCCAGTTTCATGTTATGTTGGCCTGGATTTCTTTTCATAAATTCTCGAAATCTGCAGTTACCCCTATATGTGGCGTTCATCAATGGCGATATTTGTATTTAGTAATGTAGTTTCATTTTGTTTAAAAATTTCCCAAATTTTAATTGTGTTTGTAATTGACATCATTTGCCACTTATATTTATTGATGATTTTTAAATTGTATGTTATAGGTGTTAAGCATTTTAATTTTGTGTAATTTGTAAATCCTTTTAATTGTTGGTAATTGCTTACACCTTTTTATTTCAATTTAATTTGTATAAATAGCACTGTTTAATTTATTTTCCTTATCAGTTGATAATGCTCGTGAGAAGCGAAACCGGTCCTGATCAAATAAATTTTAAGTGGAAAAAGTACTAAAAATCTTTTATTATTTTATTTGTATTTAGATTTCACAGACAAGTCTGAAAATTGTTTAAAAATCAATCGAAAGGGAAGCAATTATTTCCAGATTGAGAAAAACTTGCTTGCCTCGTGGCTATGTTATCAAATCTAATATTAACCTAAATAAAAATAAATCTGACCCTTGATATCACTGCAGTATAAAAATACTGTCGAAAAAGTTCTGTGCTCCACAACTCTTTCTAACTTATTCTCCATGAACGATTTCTCCTTGATGACAGTAATATTTCATTAAAAGTATTTTCTTAATCTTTCGGGAATAATTTTCGCCAAGAATTATTTGTATTGTAAAAGTGGTCAAAATCATACTAGTAAAAGTCTGGAGAAAAATAATCAAATTAAATGAACATACAGTGAAAATTTTGCCTTGGGCAGGCCACATCAATTTAAATCATTGTTCCCCAACCTTTTTACACCTGCGGACCGGTAGAAAAAGGAAAAAAAAATCGCAGACCACTAATGAAATAAAAATGGTTTTTATGTAATATTTCTTTAATCTTATATTGTTACAAATGGAAATAACTATACATCTGTTTTCAGTTGGCAATGCTCGCAATGAGCGAAACCGGTCCTGACCTTTTAAATAAAGTACAAAAGAAAATTGTTTTTTTTATTAATATAATGCCTTTCAACCGAGTATTCACAGTGAACACCCTTAAAGTGAAAACAATTATGTATTGTGAAATTATTGGTGTATTTAGGTAGGGTTTTGCATTTGGGTTCACCATCGAGCAAATATTTATGACTGTCGATTCTGAAAAAACCAGCGACCATCATGCCGCACACAGAAAAAATAATACAACAGAATAAGTATTCGCAATAAACTAAACTTTACAAATTTGAATCGTTCAAACTATGTACATTCTCACAGATTTTGTCACTAACGACCCGGGTTTCGCCTTTCGGCATCTTCAGGCGTTCAAGTGTACCGATGAACTTGAACCGACGCTTAATAAATGAATGTTTTGTGTTTATATAAGAAATAAATGTATCATTGAGTCTAAAGCCATCGCTGGCGAAAAGATGGGAATTCCCAAAGATAAGAGTAGTGAGTGGTTTTAAGAATTATATTTATTTGTTTGTCGGCAAAGGTTTTATGATTATATTTATATAGGGTATAGAAGTGGAGATCCCGGTAGGGTTAATATTTCATTTAAAATCCGAAGGCCATGCAATTGTGCTCTATTTATTTCTAAAATTTCCTGGAAAAAGAGCTTATGACTGTCCGTATTTGGGTAACATTTTTATCCCTTGTTCCTGATTGAACACGTGTCCTTCCGAAATTAAGTGATTAGCAAAACTTTACAAATTTGAAGCCGTATTTTAGAAGTGTGAGTAATATGTAACCGCACAAAAATGGCCAAGAAACAAAATACGGAGCCGCATTATTGATGTCTTCTCATTTAACAATAACTAAACAATACAAATAAACGTGCAGGCGATAAAAAATCCTATATTCAATATCTTGGCATGGCGAATTTCTTGAAATTTGGCATACTGTTGCTGCCCAGCGGGAAGTCTGCGGCCCAGCACCAGGCCGCGGACCACCGGTTGAGCAACACTGATTTAAATGTTTGATAATTATGAGAATATAATTTGTATATAATAATTATCAATGTGCAATTCACAAATTATCTATAGAACAGTAATACAAATTTTTTGGCTAATTTTATTCACACCCACATGTGCGGTATAGTTTACTACAATCTTAATAATTTTTAAATTTAACTTTCCATAAAAACACCACAATATTAAAAGATATTCAATAAACCTGATCGTAATGTAATTTTAAAAAACATGTGATGCGAAATAAATCTTTCAATTTATGCTGCGTAAAATAATTATTTTCGCTTTTGGTAATTATAGTACTTCGAGTAGCGAATTCTCGCAGCAGATTTAACGGGATCACCGTCGATGTCTCGTCTATTTTTACCTCTCAGTATTCTGCATACATCCCTACACCAACCGTTGACAATTATCCTTATACTAAATGTACACAAATAATAAATAAAATCAATTCTGTGTCTATCGCAATCGATGAATGTAAAATCGATGTTTTGCATCAAGTCAGCGTGAATTTTCTTTTTAAAATTTTCCACGTGGCATTGTGTTATCAAATGCCGATCAATAATTCGATTAATACTTTTGACAGCGATTACAAAATTTGGAGACGGATACGAAAGCCAAGTTTTATCAGCGCACTCGCGAGCCACGAGGGTATCTGAGTCAGATTTGCAAAAAGAAAAGGTATTACAGTTATGGCAATTTTTAAAAACTCTCTTTTGTAACTTCTTTAATATGCGACCGGCCACATAATTTGAGCCGCCGACTCGGAAAGAATTCACATTCTCGGATGTCGCACTTCTTTGAATTAAAAGTTTGTTTCCTGGAATCTTCCGTGCGTCTCCGGCGGGAACGATGTCTTCCGTATCGCAAATTATTGTTTTAAGAGATAAAAGACATTGGCTTGAACATTCATCGTCGTTATAATCTTTAACAGTATGCGGCGACACCAAATTGTCAATGAGCAGCGTCTTGTAAGCGAATTCAAACCCTGCGCACGTCGGCATCACATTCTGCACTCCTCGGTAATTTATAGAATTGAAGAAGATATCCAAGGCTTCTTGATTAAAACGACGAAGATGCAAAGACGGTAAGTCAAATCTGTTTAAATACTCTGAAAGGGCTCTGAACCCGTGGATCGTTCTGATCCAATTCTCCAGGCAAGGTGGTTTGATGCGCTCGCCGTTTTCACAAATGAAATCTATAGATTTAAGAGTGGAAATGCTATCAGACCAGAATGCCATGTGTGAAGATTTTCGAGTCAGCGCATCCAGTAAACGTTTATTATCCTTGCCAACTGCAGAGTTACCATTGACAGAGTCAAACAGACTGTCGAAAAATACAATTATTCTGTATGTGTTATTTCCTTCTTTTAGAATATTGGTGTGATCTAAAAAAAAAACATATTGATCAAATAATATAAACGAGATGAATATTTAAAAAGACAAAACTATTTGATATGCCACAGCTTAAGTCGTCTCGTGTGAATTATAAATGAACTAATACCAGGAAACATATTTGGCATGTAGGGTAAATCCTCCTATAACGTTAACACTGAAAAAACCTGGAGCGATGTTTCACACAACACGAACGCATGCAAGTTTAGTGGTTATACTTTGGGCGATCGGGACGGATAGACATGCGACAATGTGTGATCAACTTAACATAATACATATTTATAGAGAATTTAAACTCTACTTTTATTTATAAAGGGTAAATAAATATTTTGGACTGTTCGCGCCTCCTTTTACAATAGTTCTATATCCTCTTAAAGAACATTTTAAAATACAAAACTGAATTTTCGCACGACCTGTCACGGTTAATGTTTCGAATGAAAATTAACACTATTTGAAATGAATTTATGTCATGTATAAATTATGTAATGTAAATAAATAATTTTGTAATGAATAATTTTTTTTTAATTTGAAAAAAAAATGGGGATTGATGTTTACCAAGGTACGAGCCGGTTGATAGAATTTTAGCAGCACAACACTGAACACAAGTAACACCAATGAAATGTGAATACAGATGATTAAAAGTAGCAATACATACCTGCATAATATGACATAATTGCAGCCATTCGATAACTGAGAATTTGAATGGCATATTCACAATTCCTTTTAGACAAAGAGTCTGAGGAAAAGTGAAGATCCGTTAATTTGGGTAACAGTCTTAAATTTGGACATAATTTTAAATCAGCATGATACGTCTGCAAAATATGTTCCCATTTTCCAACATAACGAATCCCATCAATTTCATAGCTGATATTTTTGCTTATCATATTGTCTCTTATTTCTTTGAGTAAATGTGGAGCATCAAATAGAGGAATTATCTTTTCCTCGTCAATGTCAAAGAAATAGTCCTGTTTCATCCATTTTTTAATTTTTATGGCGTAAGCTTGTTCAGTTTCTTGAACGAGTTGCACAATAGCTTTCTCATTTGACTTTCTCGGATTGCAAACTGTAGCAATAACCTTCAAGCCGGTCGAGATTACAGCTTTAATAATGGTTCTCAAATGAAACGCGAGCTCTGATGCTTCGACAGAACCTGCACAGAATGTGTACGCGACGGGTTGCTTAAATTCACGATGTACGCCATTTATCATGAAAACAAGTACTCGATCAGCAATATAAGGACTCCTTCGACAATTACCGAAGTCTTCGAATCCTTCAATTCTGTCCTTCCTTTCATCATATTGTAAATGAGGTCTCAGATTCATTTCATCAAAGATCAATGTACAATATCTTTCTTTTGTTGGAATTTGGAACACCTTCTTTTTGAGGAGAGAAAACAACTGTTCGTTTATGCCAGCGCTCAGCGGTAGCTCGTGAAGGAGGTTCAGCAATGTTGTCGTATCAGGCAAATCGAAAACTTTAGACAAAAGTTTATAAGCTTTCGGGTTTCGATAATATGCTGACAGTGAAAGTAATTTTTGGTCCACAGAAAATCTTCTCCCTCCGGTCTTCTCGCCGAGCTGACGCACTGGAAGACCGATAAAAAGCTTTGCAGTGGCCGTCTTATTCTCTGTAACCTGTGCAAACGCTACGTCTTTGGCAAATATGTCCGCCGCACGAAGCCTGCCACGAAAGTTTTTAGGTTTTTGTAAAGCTTTTATCATTTTCCTTCGAAGGTACGTAACCGTACGGTGGAGCACCCACGTTTTGGGGTTGTGTAAATGAATGCGAGAAACACAGACATTGGCTAAAATGCTTTTACTTTTCATATCTGAAACAAAAAGACCACGGAAAATATTATTTATTTTAAAAACTGTGGTGCGCTATACAAAACAGAATGCACAAGTAGATGGTAGATAAATATTTTTTCTTGCGTGGAGCATAAAATATGCTTTTATATAATGTTGGCTGTGGGATACCTTCAAAATAAAAATATGACTTTAAAACCAATCAATATTTTTTCAAAAATATTTTGGCAGAAGTTGTGAAACACTTCATTGCATAATATTTTTGATATAAACTCAGTGATTTTTATAGTTTTGTATTTTTTTGGAAAGAGCTGTCGATATAACCGTTCTGAACAAAGGTATTATGGTAAAATTGTCATATAATATGCAGCGATTGTTTCGGTGAAATTCAAGATGCAGCTAAGAAAACCGTTGTGATTTGAAATCTTTTTTGTAAATATTCTTTATAACATGCTACTCTTTTTCTACCTCAAAATTAACTGAATACCGCTAGTAAGCAGTTATGTGTGATATTTAAATGTGAATAGGAAAATGCCAAAATTTCTTTCATCGGAATCAGGGAAGCAATTTATGCAAGCGATAATTTAAGCGAAATACGAATATACTTGGTATAAATACAAAAATACACAAATAACATGAGAGATGGAACTAATTATTTAGAAGAAATCATTGTTATAATTTAGAATTTTGAATGAAGGTGCTTGATGGAATTTCAATTTCAAATTTGAATTGTCTGAATGCTGTTCTCTTCCAATTAATCTTGTCGCAAACGACCCGGGTTTTGTCTTTAGGCATCTTCAGGCTTTTAAAGTACACGAATGTGCTAGAACTGACGTGTAGAAAGCAGAAAGATTAATGGAAGAGTACAGCTTTCAGACAATTTAAATTTGAAGTCAGTGTTAATTTAACAGTTGAGATGCATTGTTCGTGGCGGCACTTAGAAAGTTTTCAGGTAAAAAGGAGTAGCATGATTACCGAATCGTTATTTGAAGACTAGTTTATCTGAAATATTACGTTTCAGTGGACATTTTTCCCTACAGTCGGAATTCGGATTGGACGCTAGCCGCAGACCATATTATGTATTATGAACATGTGTTGTAAGGTGACATAAGCAAATAATTTGCTTACGGTTGTTGAAGCCGTCACAGCCTTCCACTGCACGCTTTTTAGAGATCATTGTAATTATATATATATCGTTATGAGTGTTATGACTACATTTAATAACAAATCAAAATTTCTAAACATAATCTATGTATTCAAAATGTACACAATAAATGGCAATAGACTAAAACCATCTTTTTCTGAAATTTGGTGAGTATTGCAAGTGTAAAAGCTTTACCATAAAAAAATCGTCCAAATCAGACATTAAAAAAAACTATTGATTGAATTTGTATTTACTTATGATAAACATAATAATATATTTCTTAAATAAATATCTATTTTTACTATTTTATAGACATACTTTTAAAAAGCGAATAGGCCTACACAATTTTGCTAAAAGCCGCTACTAAAGGAAAAATAAAATATAATAATATTAACATTATTTTTTTATTATTTTATAGCATATTCATAGCTAATTAAATATTCAAATAAGAACTGTCAAACAGAAAATTGTTAAAAAAAAAACAATCGATTTGCCCAAATGATCAGCGTGACTCTTTTTTTATAGCTCTTTACGGATCCAAAATCACACGAAATTACTGATACTATCTGTAAGCCTGTTGACCTCAACGGGGGGATTTTTGTTGCATTTTTAAGTAGTCAGAAAATTTACTGGCGTGAAAAATAAATTACAAACCTATTTATTGAATAAGCCAGAAATTCTAAAAGTAAAATAAATATATCTCGGGGCATATATCGACAGCCCTGCCTTGCAGTATTTAAATTGTACATAATATATTTTTTAGGATAATGGAAATGTTTAAGTTTGCTAACAAATATATTTCGTAAAAGAAGAAATATACCTCGGGACATATATCGACAGCCCTGCAGTATTTAAATTGTAAATTATTTAATTTTTGGAATAATGTTTAAGTTTGCTAACAATCATTTTTCGTAGTAGCAGAAATAGACCTCGGGGCATATATCGACAGCCCTGCAGTATTTAAATTGTAAATTATTTATCGCTGAGTGAAACTCTTACTGTTGTACTACAATGTCCGACTGATATAACATGTATTGATTGAATTGGCATTTACTTGGTAGAACTCCACTATCAAAAGTATCAAACTAAAAACTATCAAAAAAAAAACCAAAGTATTTAGTTCTAAAAAAATGTTTAGAACTAAATATTTTGATATTTTTTACCGTATGATGTAACATGTGTTCACAATGGAAAGAGGGTGTGATAGGGAAAAAAATATAGAATTTATCGAAATAAAGTCCTTTATTGATGACATAAAATAGTGATAATTAAATCATATACATAGTGATAAACAAATTTATAATATTAGTTTTTTTTATAAATATCTAATTTTATTCAATAATCTTATTCCATTTCTTTTATATAAATACTTAATTCTACAAATGAGTTTTTGATTATTGTCAAATTATTACAAACTAAGTTATCGTCACTTTACACAATTTCATTTTATAATTAAATCGTGCTATTATTAATTTTAAAATTTGTAAAATTATAATATACAAAAGCTAAGTAATTAATTATTTGATTAATGTTTATATTAATTTATACAATACATGTTTATTCTCATATTGGGCAGAGAAATCTAACACTTAAACTGTTAAACTCGCAGTTGATGATAGCGATAAGCAACGTATTAACGATATGATTAAGTCCAATCTAATATTTCGTAAAGATTGTTTTTTTTTTTGTCTAAAACCTAACACCGCTACCTGTGTTTCTTTACTATCAATTCGAACAACATTTTTCCTTCCAGTTTCTGGGTCTTCTTAGATACCCAAAGTTTATAAAAAAAAACAAGACAAGAACGGTATGTATTTAAAATTCAATAAAACAGCATACTGAACACACGGTAATTGAAGATAGCACACTCTACATCTGTGCTATGTAACATTTTCTCTTCTACAGTACACCAAAATTTACACCAAAGTAAAACATAATATATGAGGTTGGATCAAATGCATAAGTAATGACATATATTTACATAGAATACATTTTTTTTTGTACATACTGTGTTAACATTTGCGCTAAATGTTGCTTTTGTAAAAGAGGGTTCCTTCATACAAATTTTTCAGTTTTCAGCTAGCAGTTGGGCTAATTGGAGAACTTGTGAATTTTTAAATGTCATGAAAAATTGTACACATTCGAAACTGTTTACTTTATGATCTAATAGACGCCATAATGCAATAGTTGCGGACAAAAAACATTTGTGATGTTTACAATAGAGGTGCTATAAATATCGATATATTAGCTGTCTATAATAACGTTACAACGAAACGACACCAGGCCAAGACGAGGGAAATACCATTAAAAACCTATAAGACTGAACATAAAAAAAAAGGTTCTGTTTGGCGAGACACTAAGGGTATTGTCTATTATGATCAGTTGCAACCTAATCAAACAAATAATGCTCAGAGATATTGTATATCAATACATTGTATATTGTGAACAGCTGTAAAAATTTTACTCGACATATGTTAACCTTTAGTTCGACGTACATGTACGTCGGCACCATTTTTCTGTAAATGAGTATGTAAGTACTTTAAACTCAACACAGGAGTGTCTGTCTGTAAGAATATATATGCTCTAAGTATGAATTACATATATTCATTGGGAAAAAGTCACAAAATTGTCATGTTAAGAAAAGGCAGTGAATTAAGGTAAGGTCTGTATTAATCTATTCACTCCTCTAAAGGTTAAAAAGCAACCTAAGCTGATTGATCGCAAGGGTGTCATTTTTCATCACGATAATGCTCGGCTTCATACTGCAACGACAACGCAACGCAAGTTAAATGAGCTAAACTGGTATGTTTTAAGGCATCTACCCTATTATCATGATTTGACTCCGTTTGATGTTCACCTTTGTTTACTAAAAGATATTTAGATGGAAAGAAAATTAAAACGATTTGTTGAAAACTGCATTGGACACATTCTTTGCATCAAAACCGGAAGTTTTTATTCCAATGGGATATAATTGTTAACCGAAAGTTTCCATAAATAATAATGGAAAATACGTAATAATTCTATTGTGTTTGGATACAAAAAGTAACGTTTGTTTTCTTTAAAAATACAATATTGCTTATGACTAGGGTATCCAATCCCGGGATTGGGATTAGCTCACAGAAAAATTTTAAATCCTCGATTTGGTATACTTTTTCCGCAGATTAACTCTAAACCTCGTTTTTTTTTTTTAGCTCCACCAAGGAATTTGAAATCCTCGATTTGGTACTTTTTCCAAATCTTATCTCCGAGAGTCGATTTTTTTCCAAACTCTTATCAGTTTTCGGGATTTGCTCAAGATTTCTCAATCCCGAAATCCTGGGATCGCGACCATGTCAGTCCCGGAATTTCGGGATCAAAAAATTGGACGGGATTGAATACCCTACTTATGACTTGACCTACTATAGTAAAGTTGTACACAGAATTACATTAAATTTTATTTTTCATTTGTTTAATTATACATTATAAAAGAATTACATGTACAAATTGATTTTTTTGCAATAAAGCAATGTCCTGCGGCACACCTACCATTGCCTCGCAGCACACTAGTGAGCCGTGGCACAGCAGTTGCGTAGGACTGCTGTACATATTCATTATATCATACATTGTTGTGAACTTTGTGATATTAAATCGATGACTGCCACAGACGAGATATCTCATAAAATTTGCCGTGCTCAAAATGTCAGTTACGAGTTAACTCGTCAATACCTAATTAAATTAATAATTGCAAATTATAGCCGGTGTGATAGGTAATTACGTACTTTTGTCTACGGCAGCTAAAAGGTTAAATTAT
Source organism: Himalopsyche anomala (assembly GCA_031772345.1). Classification (NCBI taxonomy): domain Eukaryota; kingdom Metazoa; phylum Arthropoda; class Insecta; order Trichoptera; family Rhyacophilidae; genus Himalopsyche; species Himalopsyche anomala. The sequence continues at coordinate 38,783,944 of CM062822.1, read as the reverse complement.
AATGGTCACAATATATTATTTGACCTGACATTATGATCCACACCCAAAACATGTCTCTCCTGTGAAACTATGCTTTTGTTACCCATAGTGTATAATATATTTGAGTTCATTTTTTTTGTGATTGCAAAAAACACGCACGAAACAGGTACTTCTTGATGAAATAGAAAAGTTCCTAAAAAACATATATCAGCAGTCTGGAATATGAGAAGACAGGGAGCCGATTAGGAAATTCCTAGAATGGAAAATGCTATAAAAAGTGATCACAACAGTAGAGAGATCAGAGAAGGCATAAAAAACGAATAAGCCTTATGAATAGTGTTTTCTAATGATGCTAACCGGTGCTGCTTGCTAACTTCAAAATAACTCTTCAACATAAATTTGTATACACAATAAAAAATGGAATCATAATTAATAAATTTATTAGTGTTTTACAATTTTTAGGCTCCAAAAGTTGAGACACAGCTGATAAGGTATAATTTCCATAGTAATTAAATAAAATATCATATGAGGCACAAGTTAGGAAGAACGATAAGATCACAAAAGAGACCAACAGTAGCAAATACAATATGTGCTATGCATATCGACTGTGGAAAGGAAAAAGGATGTAACCCAGTTTTTTCAAAACAGTTTTTTTTCGATAATCACAATGTATACAACTTGATACACGTTCCATCAAAAGAATTTCAGCTGAAAATGTCGAATTAGTATCTAAATTTAGCTTTTAAATTTTAAATATGAAGGACCTGTAGAAATTGCAATCAGAATAAAATACTTAAAAAGTTTTTCTTTTTTAATATATTAAATTAACGTCAGATAAAGTCAATTAAAAACCAGTTTATCAGTCTTCGTGCACTTCAAGGTTGTGTCATAATTTGCATTTGGACGAAAAACATAAAAAAACATTTTTTTTTGTCTCTTGTAAAATTTTCTATATGTGGGTTACGTCCTTTTTGCTTTCCACAGTCGATATGCTGCTAAGAATAAGCAGACTCGGATGATCTAAACTATTTGTCCGATTATTACAAGACTTGGACAAGTTTGACTTTTAGATATTTTCAGGGGTGGGCTGGAGGGGGCTCGGAGGGGCTCGCGCGAGCCCTTTGTTAGATTTTACCACGGCCGGCGAGCTCCTTGTTAGATTTAAGAGAAAACAATATTCTCAGAAAAAAGCACATAGTACATAACTGCAATTTCTGATTTATATATACTATCTATGACAGCTCGCAGTATACACAGTAGTACATTTTTAGACATTTACATTGATTAGTTTATGGTAAACTGCATATTGTTGCATATTATAAGTGTATTAAGTAACAATCATTTGCTTATTTAAGTATTGCATATAATTGCGTATGAGTGATACATTGCATTGAGATTAAGCGAGCCCCTTGTTAACGTATTGGTAGCCCACCGCTGGATATTTCCGATTGTCAATTGATTGAGCCAACACTATCTTTTCAACATCTGCTTATAATAACACAAGATATATGTGTATATTCACAATGTAGAATTTCACCTCTGAGCATTATTATTTGACGATTCACAAATCATGCATGTCAGTTAATAAATTTCTATTCTATAAGACAACAGTAACATAGATATTAAAAAAAACACAAGATTAATCATTTAATGGCTTGTTAACTCATGTTTATCTGTAAAATGAGAAAAATGATGACTAACCTTTGCAAAATAGGTAATTTATATTACATACATAATATCAGATATCCTGTATTGGGAATACTTTAAAATTAACAAAATGCAATTGAGAAAAATTCCATGACGTTGGTTTGATTGAATCGAAAATAATTAAACTAAAACATTTAACTAACAAAGTGTTAACCAGAACGATATAATTAAAATAATTAGTATATTATAAATGTTTCTTTTAATAAATTATTATACTGGCCATTCTTCAATCCATTAATTTTACAAATAAAAACATATAATCACTTGTAAAATGTTCACTGTCAATTCTCGGCGGAAAGGTATTGTATTAAAAATGAAACACTTTTGTACTAATTCCACATTATTTATTTTTGATCAGAACTGTTTTCACTCATGGCAATCTTATCAACTGATGAAACATCAAAGATACAGGATATTAACACTGTTTTTTTTATATTTTACCAATTGATAATGTTCTCGATGCGCAAAAACTGGTTTTGATCTAAAATAAACAATGTTTTCAGCGGTAACTTTGTGGAAATTATTTTATAATGTAAAATGAAATTTGATAACTTTGTTACTGTACATAATAAACGTAAATTTATCTGTTAACCTTGTGATATTCTGCCCGAGGATGCCTCTTAACCTTTTAACTGCCAGCAGGTGTATGTATGGCGGTACCTCGCACGCCACGAGTTTAATTCCAATTATATATATTTTTTAATTTATCGTTTTTTCAAGTAGTAAAAACGAAAACTGTTTCAATTGTGAGTATAGGACGATATTCCCAATAGATGTCGTAGTGTGTTCGACACAGTTGTATGTTTAACATAATTGATTTACGTTAGTAAAATCCCTTTCAAAGCGTGCGTCCAAAGACGTCATTTTATGTATGATTGGCGTACCGTTCACGGAAATGTTCGCGTCTTAAGACGCTTGTGGCAGCCATCCGGTTAAAGAGGTGAAACATGTGCCACAATTCGTAGCACTATATTACTTAGAGCACGGTTTCTCAACCGGTGGCCACAGCGTGTTTAAAAGAGGTCACAGAGAAAAAGTAATTTTAGGGGAGCCACAGCACATTTATGGGGGGCCGCGGGAAAATCCTGGAAGAACTAAAAAAAAAAATGTCTCGCATCTTTTCATTTTGGGAAATCCGTTAATTCCTGAGTAAAATCTGCCAGCGACCAAAATTTTCAAATGGAAAATTATTTTAGAATCTTTTAACTTCTCAAACGGGTATGGAGGCCATGCAAAAATATGAGACTCAAATGGTACCAAAAAGATTGAGAAACTGTGATTTAGAGCAGTGTTTCTCAACCTTTTTGGGCCCGTGACCCCATACCATTGTTTTGTCTTCTCATAAAAATTTAAATTTCAAAAGCCAAGGAGTTTGCGGATTTCCCAAATTTACCAGCACGCGACCTTTTTTTTTAGATCTTCGAAGAATTTCAAATCCAAAATCACAGGAATTTTGGGATTTCAGACAATTTGCTTAGGGCCCCCCTAAACAAAAATAAATCTTTGTGCTCCCCGTTGAGAAACCCTGATTCATAGTAACAAAGTCGTCAAATTTCATTTGATACAAGTACAATTAGAATTCTATTTTTGAATAATAACAAAACCGGTTAAATCTTGCATACGCTGATTACAATATTCAGATATCTATTATAAATTTCAGTACACATATCAACAAAATTTACGTATCGAAGGAAGAATGTTAAGTGCCATTTTATATATATATATTATACATGTTTAAATATGTCAATTTGATATTTACATGATAAATGTTTGTCAAGCGAGGCATCCTTTCAGAATTAATGACACTTGTATGATTATTCAATAATCCAGTGCTTCCCAAATGGGGGCCGCCACAGAACACGTTCTGTATTGAGGGAGGCTGCAGATTATTTTTTCAGATTTAGGGGGTCGTAGTATGAAATTTTATGGGAAGCACCGCACTAATCTGTACTCAGCCTCTTATGATCTTAAGTGGCAACCGTGGACAACACAATGGCAACTCTGCCGAGTGGTGATTTTATATTTTTATAAAATCCTCTCCAGTTCACACACACATTTCATAAATTCCGGAAGGCATCAATCGTTCCCTATGCGTGTACAACATTTAAAGATCGTCCTGATGATGAAAAAATCAAATAAAAACATTTTTTTTTCAAAATATTTATTGATAAGCTCGGAAGAGCTCAGTTGAAACTATGTAAAAACAAAAAATCACAGTTTTCTTACAATTTTTTTCATTTGCTGTTAAAAAAATATTTGAGCGGTTTAATTTTACACCTGGTTAGAATATCTTTCTTATGGTTGTGAAAAAAACTGCCACACTATCAATAAAAGTAAAATTGAGTGAATTGTGTAAATATTTAAAATATATTGAGTCGATTGAAAACTAATCCAATAAAATATAAATCTGTGATCAGCGAAGAAGTCATTTGATGTAATAAAGGCATTTGTTAGAAGTTATTCCTGCTCTATTGCATAAGTGGCCAAAATTTTGACCTCTGCGGGCGACATGATATTGAAATTAGGTGGAGCGTTCTACTAACACCGTATGTGTTAAGTGGCAATACGATAAGAGTAGGAATTTAATGCCCAGAATAATTTTCATGAAAGAAAAACAAAATGGACAGATAATAAAAGACCCTCTCAATTCTTGTTACAAAGCATCAGATGGGCGACTAGGAATGGCTACGCAGTTGATGCACGGCCACCGCTTGTCTTTTAATGTTAAAGTGATCCTTCGCTATCTGCAGTTTAAAAAAGTTTAACCCTTTATTATGTATTTATGGTGTGCTTCCGATATGTAAGAAGGATTCGTTGCCGGGATACACGCTGCAATTTAACTCTCTGGCCTGTCATTGTACAATTTTTATGTGTTAGTCTCTCAACAAAAGAGTCTTGGACTGCGCCGGTGTTAATACATTTATAAATAATTTATATTAAGCCCTCAGAGTGACGTTTAAAGTACATTTTTTTAAATTGTGATACAATCGAAAAAGTGTTGTACTATGAAAATGGAGATATCGAAACGACATCTTTTTAATCAAAAATAATTAGTCTTTATGTATAAACAAATTGTGCAGTCAAGTCCTAACCTTTGTATTGGCCATCTTGTCTTTTTGTCCGCGGCACTTCGGCGGACAGTATCCAGCAGATAACTAAGGACTACTGCTCATCAATTTTCAGCCGATTTAGTCTCAAATATAAACCGGCATACACACAAAAAATATATTTTTTAAAGAATTCCCGGCACACTCCGAATAGACTAATGATTTCAATCATCTCATCTGCAAATCGGTTTGTAGAAAATTTTATTATCACACACATATTGGTCATTTTATAACAAAAAAATCTGTCAATCTACAGACATAAAATTATTATTAAATGATAGAATCGTAAACATGGCATGATTTTCTAACAAAGTGTGAGTCAACACGGTGAATAAGTTGTATAAATTTAAAATTGCCACTATTGGAATAAAAAATATTGGATTTTGTAATAATCCACGCTAAACGTATGCACAAATAAACAAACATCTGAGGCTGGAAAATCAGTTGCTTACGGAAGCGACTCAAATACGTTGTTAGGTTAGGTTATGTCAGAATATTACTTTTAAATAATGCCTTCAGATAACAGGAAAGATCTGACGAAAATCTTTAAATAGACACCACATCGATGTCCCCATCACAAAATTGATCAAACTGAACAAACTTTCTACCGAAAAATAAGTACAGCGTTGCCTTGATCTATAACTTCTCGGTGTGACTGCTGTCACAAGTTAAAAAAGTTTACTTTGTCCGTATTGATTGTTTATTATCACTGGTACTTTCGAGAATGAATGATTGAGAATTCACCGTTGGCAATCTTTTAATTACAATAACACAATAAAAAAATTGAGAGTGAAAATTTTTTTTTATAGATTGAATAAAAAAATATATTATTAATCTTGAATTCATATCTATTAAATGAAATCCATATCTCGGGTACAGAACTCAATTCAGTTTTCACACACGGATACTGTCATTCCAATAACAATCAATAGTGAAATTCCAAAAATTTCTACAATTAAACTGAAATTACAAATTTCAATCATTCAATATATGCAATGGTAGCAGAATATTAAATATAAAAAGTATTATAGTTATAATCAGTCCTATATTATCATCGTTCAATCACTGTTTGTAAAAAAAAAATAACATAACAAATAATATGCCTTAAGTACAAAATGATTAACTATGAATAAAACTGAGTATTTTTTTTTTTTTACAATTTTACAAAACCGCTTTGTTTTCGACTAAAAACAGCTGAAAACAGTGTGATTTTCAAAGACACTTTCTTGATGAAATGTGCGATAATCATTATATTGGAATTAATTATAATAAAGCCATTTTTCATTTTACAAATGCTCAATTCGAGCTTGACGTGTTATAGTTTTTAAGCCTGTCAAATCTTTTATTTCTTTACAATTGTTTGATATAAAACTTTCTGTATTGTAAATGGAATATTTGCTGTTTTTTCGGATATTTCGCTTTGTAAAATTGCACCAAAAAACCCTTCCCTTTATATTTTAATATAAAATAATATAAAAAACCTAATCAATGGGATACAAGAAAACATATTAAATAAATAGAATCAATATACGAGATTTGTTTCCGTACTAATGTTATGTGACCGATCGCAATATGATTTAAATTTGAGTGAAATATAATTCATGCGAAATTTCTTCTGAGATTGTAATACTACATTTATTCGAGTATACCAATTATTTATGGAATGTAAGTGGGCAGCTACCTCCGAGATGCCTTAAATTAATTTCGGTATGATTATTTTTTGCACATCAATGTTGAAAATCGCAACCTCGCACAGCAAATCACAACATTTCAAGAAGTAAAAAAAACTTTTGATTCATTCCGCATTTGAATGAAACGTTTTTTTTATAAATCTTTCCTTTCAATATAAGATTATGCTGCGGGCGCATTACAAATCAATCAACAAGAAAGCTTATTTAATCTGTCATTAAACTGAATGAGTAAAACCTTTTCGCTAGTTAGCTAGTTATGCACTATAAATTATTATTAATCAGTTAGATAGAAAAGCTTGTCACATTTCAAAAACTTAATTTCAATTGTCATCTATTTCAAAAAATAATAATTATATTTCCATTACATAGTCTATGATAACATAGTTTTTAAAAAAACTTAACTTAGACTGCTACAAGTGTAACATTAATTTCGTTATATTCTGTCACTCATTAATTATTCGAAAAAAAAATTAAAATTATAACATTTAAGTTAGGCATACTTTTTTGTGCAAAACAGTTATTATGTTGATAGTTACCGTAACACTTAAATGTATCGCATAAAAATGGTAAAAATTCACTGATCTGGAGGACAAATGTCATAATGCCAACATGCGACAGAACAAAAAATCAAGAATATGTTTATTCGGTATGTAAGAAATGGGTTTATCGCTTTTTTTAATTTCGTTTGGTGTATGTGTAAAAAATAACACAGATTGAAAACTTAAGCGTACGCATTTATTGCACTTTCAATAGCGATAACATTTGATAAACTATTTAGGGACGAAATGAAAGCGAACAAAATCGCAGAAGTGATTTAAACCTCGGGATAAAGAAATCGGGATGCACAATTGAATTACAACACGTTTGCCGTCATGCAGTAGTTAAACTTAAGATATAATAATTAAATATATTTTAAATAATAAAACACAAAAACTATCAGACTTTCACGCTAAATTATTACGCTCTCGTGAAGAACGGCAATGTGTGAGAGCAACAACACGCTAAGACGTAAAGAAGTCCAAAGAAGATGTTCAATTTCGCCGTCTGCTTGGGGACATCTTTCAACGTTTCCGGCTGGCGGAAGTTTTTCTCGATCTCAAAAGCTCTCGGTAAAGTCAGCAGAGGCAGCATGAACCAGTAAGAATATTTTGTAGCCACGACCATGAATATAATGTAAGGCGTGAAAAGAAGAAAAGCGTACAGCACGTGAGAGGCGGTGTGCCCGATGAGAATCGCGAGGGTCACTATGCCGGCTTTGCGATCGCACTCCAAATCTCTCGTGTTGTTGCTGTGCAATATGGCTTCAGTGTTGAGCGCGAGAGGAATAGCGTAGTAGATCGATATCCAATCGACGCGGCCAGTCTGAGATAGGAAGGCGAAGAGCACCGAAATCGGTCCGAAAATGATAAGTATGAGAACGTCGCCCAGAGCAATATACTTGAGGCCTATTCCTCCGGTGTAGAGAAAACTGGAAGAGAGACCGCCGAAATAAACCAGCGCCAAGTGTTCCATCTGAGCCGACGACAGTAAATTCAGAAGGATGAATCCAATGCAGCCGACGCAGTAGAGCAAGGCGCCCAAAGACACCACTTCATCCGTGCTCAGTATGTGATCTACGAGGGTTCTGTCGTCTGATTTTCGATTGTCGATACCTTTTACAAAATCAAAATATGTATTCACGACGTTTCCGGCACAGTGCACGCTGACGATAGTGAAAAGGTTCACGAGCAGTATTATCCAACTGAAATTTGAGCTGCCGGGTAATTTGTAAGCTATAGCTGAACCCAGCAGCGTGGGAAGCAAACTAACACTCAAGGTCCACGGTCTTATGGCTAATACGTAAGTTCTGAGCTTCATGAGGGGAGTGCTTTTGTATGTTTTAGATGGCAATTCATCTTTGCCGGTCAAACTCTCGTTTCCGCCGTGTCCTTCTTTAGCGCCGTTGCATATTTTAGTAGCCATGATAAATTAACTGCAATCTGGAACATTATGAAAGCGGTCTTAACAAACAATTTTAGTACATACCATCCAATGATTGTATAATAATCATATTTTGTCATTAAAACATATTTTTGAAGTCTACGCTCACTCCATATTTTTTTATCTAACAACCATATCAGGCCGTGACCAGTTCGCTATCGCCGTGATTTTGGCCCGGCGTGCTGATTTAGTTTTCAATAATACAAAATAAATATCAAACATTTATGAAATGTAAATATGCCAATTACTAAAAGTGTGTTGATGAAAAACTTTGAATATTCGTTTTGTTTAGGTTTAAGAAAAGTGACAGTATTCTGAAACTAATTTCAAGATTATACAATAGGTTAAAAGACAATTTATTATCCATATAAAAATTAGTAATTCATCTCTTTCACATTCTGTGAATACATTGAAAGTGTAGAAAAGCTACATATTTACACTTGATTCTTTTCGTGCACGAACGTGATTCTTAAAATATAATGCTTACACTAAGTCTATAACAATATTATTCTTACCTGAAAATTAAGTAAACAATGTCTAAAAATACATTTTGGTATCTAGATTTTTTGATTTGGAAAAATAGTTCATCAGGCGTGTTGAAAGCTGTTAGTTTTTCCAAATAAAATTGATGAAAGGTTTCTTTGGTTTGAAAGCAAAATTTATAGGGAAATTTGGCCGGCCGTATAAATACCAAAAAAAGAAACTACATAACCTAAATATTTTTTAAATAGAACAAGTGTCATTCTCAATACCTGTTAAGAAAAATTCAAGTCAAATCAAACTTTTAAAATGTCCGTCATTTGTTGAAGTTATGATGATGACACTTTGATTTTAAATTGACAGATAATTTCTACTACTTTTAACATTTCTTGCTCATGCTGTCATGAACGTCACGTATTAAAAAGAACGTCAAATTTCCTCTAGTATGTCTAGTATTCAGAGACAATATTCAAAGACAATACTAACAATATTCTAATGTGCGGGTATTGCCACTTTTCGTTAGTTGGAACCAATTCAGATACAGCTTGCCAATGCGCCAAATATTTGAATATAGTTGAACGATCATACAAGATTAATTATAAGTCACTTGAGATCTACACGTGTTAGATCTCAAATTTATTTTTTTACAAATTCATATTTGACATTGAACTTGCCGGGAATCAAACCCAGACTCACCTGCTCGGTAAAGCATGCTCTTACCAACTAACCCACAGCGAGCATTCATTTTATATAGAGAGCAATCTTGTTTTTGGCCTGTTCACCGCGTAGATCATAAGGTTGAGGCCGGATATAGTTAACGCAACTGGTGGTCAAATCACAATCTCAGATGTGTTGGGCGACACGTTAAAGCTGTATGAAACATTCATACGTATGACGTACACGGTGGCCAAACGGCATCTCTTCTTGAAATGGCTAACTAAACTGAGCACAGATCAGTTCTCAGTTGTCAAATTGGCTGTCGCTAGAAAAAGTGTCGCTTATTCGATAAACAAACCTCTAAAAACCCTTTAGTTATGAACTATAAAAGCCAATATACCACATTAGTCATACTAATTAGATTTAACCTCAGACCAATGCAACCCGAATTTGTTCCTAACCCGTCAATAGTCTCCTGGATGCCCTTTACAGATTTGTCGAATATGATACTATCGGCATGTTCAAAGTCTCAATGGCACAGTCTCAACTGGTAACAACAGCTATACCATACCTTGCTCAGGCGGAACTATTCTCCGAAGTATGAAGAACTATTCGGTTCCCGAACTTTATACACTGTTAAATTGACAATGCGCGAAGACCTGTGCGTTGAATAGATGCACGTTAAGTCTAAGCGAATTATAGTTTTATCATTGTCTTCATTAATATAAACTTCTGTTTTTGCTTTGAGAATATGCCACTTTCTAAAGGCAAGCAAGGAGTGTCGCTTTAACAAAATCAACTATAATATCTACAATTTTTTTAAATGATCTCCAATCTGTAACCAAAATATTTAATATTATTCTCTCTGCTTTAGCATAGTAAAAATAGCTACATCAGCTTAAAAAAGGTCTCATCCGAAATATTTTTGTCTGAGGCGCCTTTTGACTACACAAAAACGATACTTTAGCTTCGGAAGGTGGACTGTCAATCGACATTTTACACGTTCAACTTTATATACCTAATATAAAAATGGGACGCACTTTTCTTGACCGCCTGACCGCTCTCTGGCTGCGCTGAAGATCAGTACCTCACTAGAAACTACATGATTTTTTAAAAAACTGCAATGTTATTTTCTCCCTTTAGGTCTTTCTTGTGGAATATTATGATGGTATTATTGACATGAGTCAAAAAGGCAGCAATTTATAACATTATTTTACAAATTCTTCTAAAAGCTTTTGTTTATTTCTCAAGTTCGAGAACTTGTTTCTTTGAGAACCAAGTTAACTTTATTCCTGTATCCAGTGGCGGAGTAAGCACATGAAAGGCCCTAAGGCGCAATAAAATTTGGTGATCCTGTATTCGGATAACATAAAAACGTCAGAGAATTCTTGAATAAAAATTAGATGTTTTTATCCTCTCCTTCCCCAGAACACCGAGAACTGATATGAGATTAGACGAGCCCCTTATTTACGTATTGGCAGCCCATCGCTGAAACTATTTAACTAAATATTAAATTGTAAGATAACAAAAATCAGGGAAGAATTTTTCAATTATGGGTGAGTGTAGCGGTCTTTAGCGACACCTATAATTAAGACAGATTATTAATTGGCTTATTCCAGCAACCAGATAGATAGTGCCAGCAACTCATTTATGACGGAAGTTCACGTTAGTTGAATTAACGCAAAATATGCGACAGCAGAGTTGCACTATCTTTACTAATATTTTAAACGCCCTAGGAATAGGTGAAATGCAAGCTGAATACTTTGAGGAACTATTAAAAAGAGTGAGTACAGAAGAAACAAGGGAATTTGCAATCGAAAAGGCGCTTAGAATTTATCCGAAAAATTTGCAAGTAGCACAACACAATCTTGCTGCGCTTGAGTATTATAGAGCGAAGGGAGCAACAATGTTCAAAATTAATGTAGATATCCAAAATATAATATCGTCCGATATATAATAAATAAAACTGGAGGTTTACCGAACACTTTATAAATATTCGTGGGTGCGAAAATTATGCTGCGATCCAACATCGATGTATTTCAAAGTACAGTGAATAGAACAATCGCAAACATCACTAAAATCGTTTTGCCACATTTTAGACGAGGACGAATGTACGAGACCGATATTCCATCAGTTAATGTCGACTATGGAAGAGACGGTGTACATTTAAGTCGTCCAATATCGATACAGTTTCCTGCCAAGTTTAGTTATGGAGCTGCAGAACGCAAAGTACTACTAATGGTTTTGTCTTGGACATAGACTAATATACGTTGGTCTTGGGCTTCTACTGTACATACATACGATGGAGGGCAGTACAGTTGGTCATCGTACATCTAGGTCCTAGGCAGTGGCGGATCCAGAAATTGTCCCAGGAGGGGGCCATTCAATTTGAAAATAAACATGATACATAAATAATACATTTAAAAATAGATGAAAGCCTTTTTTATGCGTTTTTATTGTTGCGCGATTTTGAAATTACGCGATTTTTTTGGACGGCACCGTAAAAAAATATTTTTTGCGCTAATTTTAGGAACAATATTTTTTTATACATTTTTGATACTTTTTTACGCGATATTTTGATTTTTGGAACCGATTTATTAAATCATATGAAAGTGAGGTTTTTTTACGCGCCACCTTCCTCCAATGTATCGCGTAAAAAAAGATTGGGTGTATATAAATATAGTCAATACATAATTAAGTAAGTATGTATTCTTTAAAACATAGTAAACTAAACAATTAAAGAGCCCATTTAAAAAGTTTTAATAAATTAGAAAAATGGAAAATAAATTCTCCCAAGGGGGGGCCATGGCCCCCATGTGCCCCCCCCCCCCTTGGATCCGCCAATGGTCCTAGGATCACAACTTTTTGTTGTTTGTCAAGCCTATGTCGCTCTTTGTAGAATTAAGTAACTCGACGGATTGCGAATCTCAAATTTAGATTGAACTAAATTAAACGGAAAAACACCGTGCAATGCCGATGCTCTTGCCGAAATGGAAAGATTGCGTAATTTTAAGTTGAATAATAATAAAGAATATGGTATAATGTAATATTAAGTAATATTATACAGTGGATCCACTCATGGATTGGTTAAAATCTCAGATGCAGAGCTTTATGCGATCGTTTGAGTCTCTAATTTGCAATTCAAGTTGGAATATCAGGGGATTGTTAAGTCGTAAAATTATTTAATAAAAAAATATGATTTGAACATCATATTTATATGAATTGAACATGATACCGTCGACTACTACCGATAGTAGAATGTGAGAGATGGTTTGTTTCCCAATTCCCTGGGGAGTCCGACGATCCGACTTACTGTGCTGAAGAGTGTCATGTGGTCAGGATGTTGCTTAGATGAGGGAATTATTTTAAGGCAATAAGTATCAAAAATATTTTTATCTTTTTAGAACATTTAAAAGTAAACGCTTATTTTTAAAAAACATTTTTAATTAATTTATTTAAATTATATATTCGCATTGCGACAAAACTATTCAGTGTAATCTTTTGTAGGATTTATTATTTGACATCCCATCCTATCAAAAAAGTACATAAACTAATTTCAACACTCTAAAAACATACACGATAAAATCATTATTGTTAGGTACCAATTATCAGTGTACACGAACAATCGATTTAATTATAGCGTATGAAATAATTACACAAATGCGGCAAATAAATATATTTTAAGATGTCCTATTCGTTGATCAACAATAATAATATAGGTAATTTTATTACTGTATGTATAAAAAAAATACCGGTAGTTTTTTATACAAAGTTTGAGAACGATGATGGCATGATTCAAGCATTTGCATTTAAATGTCATCTGAATGGCTACAATAGATTAAGTGGCTCACAATAATAAGGAAGTTCAAAGCTTTTATTAAGCAATCTTATCCTTATCCAGAAAAATAAAAAGCGATAAAGAATTTTGAAATATTAGTCAAATGTAATAAGTATTTTTATAATATTGTGCCGATCCTTTGTCTAAATATTTTTCAAAATGCAAAATTATCAAGATTTAAGCAAAATATTAGTAGCTGAGTTAACAACTACGTTCAAAGTATTTCCGAACTAAAATTGTGAAAGAAATATTAAATATGACGTCTTAATCTTTTAATTAAAATAAACTTGTATTTTTGTTGATGACGTTTCTGATGGCGCAATTTTATGCAGAATGCTTATGAATATCGACTTTGGAAAGGAAAAAGGACGTAACCCACAGTTTTTTCAAAACAGGTTTTTTTTGATAATCACAAAGTATCAAACTTGATACACGTTCTATCAAAAGGATGAAGGCTGCAAATGCCAAATTAGTATCTAAATTTAGCTTTTAAGTTTGAAAAAGATGACCTTGTAAAATATTAAAACCAAGAAAAATGACTGAAATAAAGGTTTTTCCTAAACAATTTCTTTGATTAATATTAGATTATGTCAATTTAACATCAGTTTAGAAGTCTCCATGCACTTGAAGGTTGTGTATAATTCATAATTTGCATATGGCCCAAAATCATCAAAACACGTTTTTTGCGCCTCCTGTAAAATTTTATACGTGTGGGTTACGTCCTTTTTCCTTTACACAGTCGATATGTATACCTATTCTGAAGATAAATGGACTAAGGATCCCAGACTTCGAGGATTTTATTGCAAGTATTTTGAGATAAGGAAAGAAGTATTTCGTTGATAATGTGAATATTATATCATGATACTCTTTATCGTAGTGTATTGTGTGCTTGAGCACTGAATAGTGGATTTACCACATAATTTGAGCTTAGTATGGCACAGGGCCCCCAAATTTGTAGGGTTGCCGGAGCTCGAAATATTAAAAAATCTCTATGATTAATGAATATGTAGTAAATTATATAAAATGCCGAATTTAACAGATTTTGATGTAGTATTAAGTGTCACGAGGAAGTCATTCATGTAGGTACGTTTTAATAAAATGATTTTTCTAGGTCTCCCTGTAGTAAAATTTTAGTAATATTATATTATGATATATTATTGTTTCAATAGTTCTAGAAGTATATCAAAACTATCTTGCATGTATATTTATACTCATACAAGTATAATATATTATAATATGTATAATGATTGTAGACGTAACGAAGGAAATATTTACAATATAGGCAGTGGCGGATTACGCACTTGGAAGGCCCCAGGCGCAATAAAATTTGAAGGCCCTGTTATTCGAATAACATGAAAACGTTGAACGTATTCGTAAAATAAGAAAACGTATTGACAACTGAATGGCTTTATATAATATATCGTCGTTAATTTTCTACAAACAGGTACATCAACTTTTGTCAGTTTTGAGTTTTTTTTAATGTAATGAATTCAGAATTTCAATACAACCATATTCCTTAAGCTTGTATCATAAAATTAATATATATTTACCTAACACACAAATGTTGGCAAATAATAGCAAGGAGATGATGTTGATACGAGGTTGTAGACAATTGCCGAAGATATGAGTTTTTTGAGGTCCCAAACGAACGTCTCCTACGCTTCTGGGGTAATTCGGCACTGAATAAAGGTGAAAATCAAATGTGTAAAATTAGCAATCCCTCAAAGGCATAATTTTATTCATCCTTCCCCTTTCTAATTAACATTGTTTTTTTATCATTTTGTACATATTTGGTTGTTTACGATGATGTCAAAAATAATAATAAAAATGCTTTCATTGTACGCATGTACAATATTATGATAGTGAAGTTATTATGTTTATTAAACGATAACAATTTATAAGTTCTTTAACCAGACACTTCATTATGATAAAAAGTGATGCAGTATTATTATAATTATAATATATAGATACCTACCTAGCTAGAAGCTACGTGTCCACTCGATAAAGTTATATTGAGTTATATTTGCGGCGATCGTGACTTCTGACAGTAGCGTAATGTTATATAAGTTAAATATAGTTATTGCCTTATGTCACACGGTCGGCGCGTTGCATGCCGTTTCGTTGTTTGGATTAGTTGATCGTAGTTGATCCCGGGCCGGGACTGAAACAACTGAAATGGCTTCGAGACAATTAATCCTCGGAATGGACATCGGCACGACTTCTGTGAAAGTTTGCCTGTTCGACGCCGCCTCGCACGAGTTGGTTGCAAAACAAAATAAAGATACCGCGGCAAATATTCCTAGCGATTTGGGCTCAGAGGGAAACAAACAAGACGTTCCGAGGATCGTTACTGCTATTCACGGATGTGTTTCCCGTCTTCCTAAGGATTTATTGAAACAAGTCAACAGAATCGGTGTCTGCGGGCAGATGCATGGAGTCTTGATGTGGCGAAATAGTGAAGACAAGTAAGATTTTTTTAGTTTTTATCATATCATTTTGAAAAACAATTCATTGGAGACAAAATTATTACACAATAAACCAAAAGGATTTCGGAATAAAATAAATTAAAAATCTAGTTGAATTCCAACCGGAATATTGTTTCATATGCAATATTCATTAAAGTAAAATATTCATTTTCATTTCCCCACAATACTTTCATTTAAATAAATTAAAAATTAAAATAATAATACTGAGATGAGAAAGTGCCATTATAATAAATTATAGCCCGTATTTCAGCAAACTACAAATGGAAATAATCAATAATACTTTTAAATCCATCAATTTATGTAAATTATTTAACATTATAATTAGATTGTACGTATTTCGTGAAAATCCTTAATACATGCTGTTGTTTGCTGTAGGGCTTGGGATGCTGTTGAAAAGGATGGATATCTGGTGCGCTATGAAGCTCACCGGGACAGAGTTTCAGCTCTATATACTTGGCAAGATACACGTTGTAAAAAAGATTTCCTTGAGACATTACCAAAACCGGACTCACATTTACACTGCTATTCTGGATATGGATGTGCAACACTTCTATGGATGGCAAAACATAAACCAGAGAAGCTTAAATTATTTAATAGATCTGGAACCATCCAAGACTTTGTTGTAGCTATGATGTGCAATCTAGACATTCCAATAATGACTACGCAGAATGCAGCGAGTTGGGGATATTTCAATACGCAATCTAATACGTGGAATATGGATATATTAAAAGAGGCTAATTTTCCTGTGGAGTTTTTGCCTCTAGTTCAAGAGAGCGGCTCAGTCGCAGGATCACTATCGACAGCCTGGTATGGTATTCCGAAAGGTACTCCTGTGGGTGCCGCTCTAGGAGATCTTCAGTGCTCTTTCTTGGCAACATTAGAAAATAGCACCGATGCCGTGCTAAATATATCCACATCAGCGCAATTAGGTTTTGTGGTTGACTCGATCGGTGAAAAAATCGACACGTTGGAGTATTTGCCTTACTTTTCGGGGAAGTATTTAGCGGTGGCGGCTTCTTTGAATGGAGGTAATTCGCTCGCAACATTTGTCAAAACATTACAGCAGTGGGTGCTCGAGCTTGGATTTTCAGTACCTCAATCTAAAGTGTGGGATAAATTGATTAGCCTGGGGAAAGAAGATTCGGCAGAGTCATCCATCTCTGTGAATCCTTTGCTGTTAGGAGAGAGACATTCTCCGGAACGATACGCGTCCGTGACAAATATTAATTTGTCAAATTTATCACTAGGTCAGATATTTAGAGGACTCTGCGAGGGTCTCATACAGAATTTACATTCCATGATGCCCAAAGATATTTTAATGAATGCTAACATCAAAAGAATTCTCGGAAACGGTTCAGGTCTCTCCAGGAACATTGTCCTTCAAAAGTCAGTCGAAAAATGTTACAGTATTCCGCTGGAATTTACTTCCGGCGGTGACGCAGCAAAGGGTGCAGCGGTTGCGATGATAATTTAATTAATTATTTCATCCAGTCAATTGAAATTACAGCGGTAACTTGTTTAGGCTGAATATAAAAATAATCACTAATTAGCATTTATTGAAATTATTTTTGGATCATAGTCAAAAAAGAATTTTCAAGTATCTTGCCAAATCAAATCTTTAAGATCGCAAACTGATTTTGATATACTGCCAAGTTTTGCTCTAAAATTTACTTCAAATGTCTGCACGCACATTCTAAGTAAAATATACTGATTAAAAACATGTACAAATGTGTACAAGATTAATAGTTGGGGTCAATAAGCACAGATTCATTTTTAATTATATGCAATATGCCTGTCATCCATTAAAGTATTTTTCTTCTACTTTATTAGTAAAATACGATGAACCTAAATATAATGTGCATGACATGAAGTTTTACTAAATAAAAAATACATAATCAATCTTAAGGTTTTCACCATCAATTCATGGTGGATAGGCATTAAAAAATTAAACACTCATGCTGCCGAGCGCAATACAATTTGGCGGTTCTTTTTTTTGGATGAAAAGATTCCATGTTCATACACTATAGCTTGTTTAGACCCCTAAGGTTTGGAGGCCCCAGGCACGCGCCTCAATGGCTTATGGAGTGATCCGCCACTAGCTTGAGCGAGTTTTTTTAAAGATATTTTGATGCCTGTAAACTGATTATTAAATAATGTATAAACAAAATGATTCGCCTATGATAGTCACAATAAGTGAAAAATATATTGAGTAAATAATTGACTACCTCACATGAAATTTTGGTTCAATTTTTATGATCCTGAATTACTTTGCTGTAACTTTTAATCCCGGTGAAGATTGTTCAGATGAAATATGTTAAGTTATCAATAATATAAATGTGTTGAATAAAGTATAAAAGTATATTTTACCAAAAACCCTCAATTCTTAACCAAATACCTAATTGATAGGAACAAAATAATTGCTAAGAATTAGTAGTAAGAATATTTTTTTTTATACCCAAACTAAGTTATCTTCCAAAGTTTTTGAGTGAAAAACAGTAATAAACGATATTGGTTATAAAACAACTTTTTTTCTTATATTAAATTGATCCCACTGAAAATCGTCAAACTATGAGAAAGATAGTGGAGAAAGTAGTCTACTACGACTGTTTTTTAACCGGTGGGTCATACATACTGAAGGGATCTCTAAATAAAGTTGATACTATTGAAAGAATTCTGCATAAAATAAAATCTACTTTGGCATGAAGCCGAAATAGCTACAACTATCTTATAACTCATGTAGAACTAAGTACTTCAATTCTTAAATAAACTAAATTTTCAAAAATGCTTCAAATGAAATCAGACTTTTTTTTGACTGGATGGCTGCCACAGAAGAGATATCTCATCGAATGTCTCGTGCTCAACACACCAGAGACAAGTTACCTCGTCAATAACTAATTAAATTAATAATTGCAAATTATAGCCGGCATGCTAAATACTTATTTTTCTTCTACGGCAGCCAAAAGGCTAAAAACAAAAGACTATCTTCGGCTACCTTGATTAACTTTTTGCATAAAATGAAACTAATCTGTCAAGCTTGCACATTGCATATGCATGACAGTGTAGCGGCTACTGAATAAAGTAAGGAATCAGTAGACTCCTACGGGCCCAAAGATCGACATATCGATACAACACAAAAGTAAACGTTTGATGTCTGATTAAAAACAACATACTATGAAGTGCTGTTGTATATTATAAAATCACATTTAATTTCTTTCTTAGGATGTATAACATAATAGTATGTATTGAATTTACTGTCCCAGTTATGAAACTGTTCCTAATTAAGAGATTTAAATTAATGTTAGTTTCTTGGATTGATTTCTGCTCTTTGAGATTTGACTCAATTAAGCGAATTCGTATCTCATAATCTGTAAAACAAAATCTTGACTAACATATCAATCAATAGAGTAAAAAACCAAAATATGTCTTTTTTAAGTCTACATAATCTCTTAAAATTAAAGTATTTCATAGAGTCAAAGCATTCATAAGAAATTGAAAAGCATATGAAGTTTTTTCACCGGCATGTCACCAACGTTCCCTCTAATTTTTCCATCATGAGTGCGGACCATCAACTTCTGTGAGCAGTAAATTTTCAGCAAAATAAAATATGTAAGAATATACTCACTGACCTACTCACTGATTTAAGATGTCGAAGAAAAATGTGGAAGATTTGTTGAATTTAGTAAAAGTATTGAAGCAAAAATAAAATTTGGTGAAACATACTTCTTTTTACAATATTTCTGTGTGCGGCCTGTGCTGGCATATTTTGCACACGCGCACACCTTAGCGAGAAAATTGCATGTCTATGTTTTACCTAACTTCGTTTTTATAAAAGCACATTTTTGATGCAGTTTCATGAAAGAAAACCAACAAGAAACAGGCTGTTGAAAACGATTTGTTGCTAAGTTACCAATACTAAAGTCGCTTATTCGAACAACCTAGTACAAAAGTTGGATTAAATTAACATTTTATTTGGGTCTTTTCGCCACGTTAATGTAGCAGAGGTTACCGACAACTTTGTCATTATAGATATAGATCTCAACTACAAAAGGGTTTGAAACCCATGGACATGGATTGAATGGATCGTTACTCATCTGCTCAACTTCTCTTTTTCGTAGAGTAGTAAGAATAGCAGGATAGGGCTTGGACCGCTAGGGCGGGACTAGTGGTTAGCTAATCGCTCTCGCTACGTCCCGTTATTTTTGGATTGGAAGAGTGGGAGGGAATTATTTTTTAGACATAACAGACACCCATGACTTTGAACAGAAATCAATAAATGCATTTTACAAATGCTATCGCAGTAATGAGACTCGAATCTGTCACGGAAGCCAATGACGTTTTTCACAGCGCCACAGCATAGATAACACTGTAGCAATTAACCCGTTACGATAATGTATGCATTAGCGCAGTGTTCCCCAACCTTTTTACACCTGCGGACCGGTAAATATAGGGAAAAAAATTCGCGGACCACTAATAATGAAATAAAAATGGTTATTATGTAATATTTTTTAAATATTATATTGTTACAAATGGACATAACTATACAACTGTTTTCAGTTGGCAATGCTCGCTATGAGCGAAACCGGTCCTGACCTTTTAAATAAAGTGGAATAAATTACAAAGGAATATTGCATTTTATTAATATAATGCCTTTCCACCGAATATTCACAGTGAACACCCTAAAAGTGAAAACAATTATGTATTATGAAATTATTGGTATATTTAGGTAGGATTTTGCATCTGGGTTCACTATCGAAGAGCAAATATTTATGACTGTCGATTCTGAAAAAAACCAACAACCATCGTGTCGCACACAAAAAAAATAATACAACAGAATAAGTATCCGCAATAAACTAAACTTTTTTATTGATGTCTTCTTATTTAACCAGGGGTCACCAAACTTTTTGAGAAGCGGGTTGGATTGAACTTTTTAAAAACTAAGCGGGCCGGACGACAAATAAATTCCTATTGGAACTCAATCAGAATATTATTTCATTTTTTGAGTAAACGAACATCTGGTCGTCTCGCTTCCAATTTCTATCCAACTTCCTTCACTTTGAGTCCCCTACCAGATAGTTGTATGACAATTGATGATTTCAAATAAATAGTTGTCGTGAATTCACAACTAAATCATGAAAATTTATATTTCTTATATGAATAATGTCTATGCAAAAGTGCAGAACTTTTCGCGGGCCGGATGAAAATCTTCGGCGGGCCGTAGTTTGGTGACCGCTGTATTTAACAATAACTAAAAATATAAGAATTTTGCATGGCGAATTTCTTGAAATTTAGCATACTGTTTGAGGCCCGGCGGAAATTCTCTGCCTATGGTCTCTGCGGCCCAGCACTGGGCCGCGGACCACCGGTTAGGGAACACTGCATTAGCGGACTGTATTTAAGTTGTTTAGTATACTTTAAAACAGTGATTTCCAAAATGGGAGGTGTGGACTATTTACCTAACCTGTGATGTAAACACATCTTTATATGAAATAAAGGATGGGAAGGCGCGAAGATATTTTTTTCAAAAGCAGGCGTACTATCGTAAGGCTTAGAAACCACTAATTTAAACAAATTTTTACACAAAATGCGCGACTGCTTGAGCGGTCTATACATTGCTCCTTCTTATGGTACGCGCCGGCCAGTGACGTTCCTAGGCTATATGCCGCTCCTAAACAAAGTTTTAAAAAGCGACCTCACTACTGCCATAAATATATAGATACTAATATTATTACTAGTGAAAATATATTTTTCGGCATTTTTGTGATAATTTGCCGTTCCTTAGGACTTGCCGCCCCTAGGCAACCGCCTACTTGCCTATGCCCACGGAACGTCCCTGGCGTCGGCGTTTCAATTTCAAGTCTGCTAATCTCATCATGCAGAACATACACTAACCAATGTGTTTTAAAACGAGAAAAAACTCTTGAAGCGTTTTGTTTGCACACGTTTTCTCTCGTTTTAAAGAATTCAGTTTAGTCAAACCCAAATGAAACCACTAGCAAAGTCGGCATAGTGTGTATGTGCAGAAAAAATGTTAATAATAATTGCTTATGAATTTGACAGGCTCGATTTTATACTTATCTAAGTAAATTGTTTTTTTCTTAAACTTTTTATCTCAAGTATGTTATTAAATTTCATAATAAATATAATATTTTCTTGGATTTCATAATAAAGCCTAAAAGTCTGCACGGGCCCTGGCTTGACCCACGGGTCTTTATCCAGCCCAGCCCGTGTGCCAGGCTCAATCAGGTAAAATCGATTAAAATTCGGAATCGGGCCCGGGTAAGGAATTTATTTTTTAGAAAATATTTTTCAACTATTTTCGGAACATGAGTCAGCTATGCTGCAATACTATTCATATAAAAATATCTATAAAATAATTATAATAATATTTTAATAATTTATTTATTTATTTGTGTTAACGTAATCTTTATACTATTTCTATAATTATAGTGAGTAGCCATTTACCAACATTGAATTTTGTGATGTTGGTATTTTTTCCTGTTTTTTAATTCGGATTCGTTAAGTTGCTAGTGCGATTTGTGGCATTGCTTATTCATCCCGGTTTTTGAGAAGTATTTCATGTCATATCTTTAGGGCTTGGTTTTATGAAGTTGAGGTAGAAATATAACTTCATATAATGATTTTACTCGAGATCAACAATAGGATCGTAGAAGAAACGCTGACAGTTAAATATAAAAATGCGCTAGCTCGGTAAGTCAAATACTATCAGTGCAAACGTTACGATAAATCATTATTTTGTCGAAGGGGGTCTTTTTTCTAATGTATGTCAATTCATTTACACCAGCTTCCGCTGCTTTGTTCTAGGCATTATTTAATTGTTATATACGCCCCTTGATTGGCCTTAAAATATTTGACAAATGTCAAAAACACGGTGAGGGGTGAGGCCCCACTTTCAGAGATTGACATCCGCCTTTTTTTAATCTATGTTTCTTATCACACTGCTATGAAATGCGGTTATTTATTTGATTATCAGTACGTTCTTGTTATATTCATCGAAGTCTAAAAAACTAGTACATGTTGCTCAAAGCGATTGTTTAATATTATTTTTGGCATGAAAAAATTATGGTTACTTGACCCTGCATTACGATAATGTTAACGGACACAATGAGTCGTTATCTGGTTTGTTTTTCAGCTTAAAACCCGAAACTACAGATGTGACAATAGCAGATTTCGACGGAGTTCTCTTCCACATTTCAAATTTAAATGGAGATAAAACCAAAGTTAGGGTAAGGGATCCCAACAATCTTTTTTTTTGCCATAAAAGTATTCGCTTTTTTGTGTACCATAAAAAGTAAATATGTTTCTATGTGGTTCGTAATTGTTGTAGAGTAATCAATCTTCTAAGTCTTAAAAAGATATTTCTTTTACAAAATAATAATATTGTGTATTTGACACAACATGTACCAACATTTTATGTGTGTAATGACCACATATTTTTCTAATATGAGAATTGAACTAAAAGATTATTTGCATTCAATGCATTTCAACGGAAGTTGTTTTTGAGAATCTATTGTAAGCCAATTTCTGGTTGATTGAGTCTAATGAAGGAAAATAGATGAAAACAGACATGCATGCATTTGTATATGAATCTATAAATCAATGTTTGTAATGGATTTGAATCCATAAGTGGTAGGATACCGTATTCCTCCGAGTGTTACCTCCACTTTTGCCAACAGGATAAATTATTAATATTACATTAAATTGATTAGTAATCTATCTGTGAGCTTAGAAAAGTCACATAATTTGATAAGGGGGATTTGTCATGTGTATGAATAACATTTCACAATATATGTATTTACCTATAATAAAAATGTTTATTTTTAAAATATGGAAAGGGTCGATGACTAATCATTTTTTACCGATGAATTATTTTCTGTTTCAGGTTAGTATATCACTTAAATTTTACAAGCAATTATTAGAACATGGTGCAGACGAACTGTTGAAGAGAGAGTATGGATCCTTACTTACCGAACCAGAGAACGGTGAGATAAACTTTTGGACTTGGTCTACTTGTTAGATGTTTGTGGCAATTTGTCTGTTTGCAATTCTGACGGGATGAACCCAGTAATCAAGTCTATATTTGGGGCAAGGTTGATCCAGAAACAATTGGTTGCATAATATACTGCTTGTAGCTGGGAAATTCTTGTAAAACTCAGAAAAATTTATGTTGTGATACCTCCTTTAGGGGGCCATATGCTTCACATTGGGAGCGGACATGGATAAAAAAAACCCTTTAGGTGTTTTCAAATTGTAAAAAGATATTTACTTAGAATTAATAAACAATATTCTTTCTTGATTGATGCATAACAAAAAAAAATGTCTTTATTTATGTGTGAAATGTAAGAAAACAATCAAAATATATGAAAACGGCTAATTTAATTAAAACAATAACTCGCTTATCAAAGGGTTAACAATGATAAAATGGTATAAATTGGAAGGTTTTAATTTGAATTTCCATGAACTATTCTATTTTGAATTAATCACCATTCGGCCTGACAAAATTATTCTAAATAACTCAAAATGGCTCCATATTCTAATTATTTAATCGTAAATTATATTTGCAGGTTATAATGTGTCAATATTACTGGACTTAGAGAATATACCTGAGAATTGGGAAGAAATAGTAAAGAAAGTTGGCCTATTGAAACGTCACTGCTTCGCATCTGTCTTCGAGAGGTATTTTATATTCCAAGAGAAAGGAGAGACAGACAATGCGAGAGCCGTCATTAACTACAGACAAGATGAGACATTGTACGTAATCAATTTTGAATTTTTTTAATAACTATCATGAAAATATTTGGCATCAAAACAACCAATTCTTTTTTATTTATTAGTAGATTTCAATTTATAATAGTGATTTAAAAAAATACAGGCCGCCTTACTTATATTCGTGGTCTGGTTTGATTTGAGTAATATTTTTTTAAATTAATAAAATATTGCAGACTTGCGTAAATCCTTCAATTTAAATAAAACATGTATAATTCAATACCTGATATTTTAACATTATCACATAGTTTGTAATGAATTCTTGTGCAGCAAGAATTAAGCCTTTTCGTCAATTCTGATAGTATGTTCTTCATTCTTATTTGTTTTCTGTGTAGATACGTAGATGCGCAGAGTGATCGGGTGACGGTGGTATTTTCAACAATTTTCAAAAATGAGGATGATGTCGTCATCGGAAAAGTTTTCCTGCAAGAGTTAAAAGAAGGCCGTAGAGCGTCTCACACTGCACCACAGGCGAGAGTTTAAACCAATTCAAATAACTTATTGTCTCGACTCTTTGTGGTGAAAATTAATATTTATCTTGATTTTTTTCTAGGTCTTATTTTCTCACAAAGAAGCTCCGTTAGAACTTCTTAACACGGATGCCATAGTCGGTGACAATATGGGCTATGTTACATTTGGTAAGGTTATCAATTAAATTATATATTTATTTTCTAAAACATACCTTGTAGAATTCTTCCAAGAAATCGGTCCATATCATATCCATAGTATTTTGCAATTGTTCCAAATTTTGCAAAAATATAATTTCTATCTATAATCTAGGAAACAACTTAAAACATCACAGTATAAAATATTATTGTAGATATAATACAAAATGGAATTAAATATGTGTATGATTTGATAACCATTTCCTTTATGAATTGTTACAGTCATCCTTAATTAACCCTCCAGAGACAAGTTTTTTTTCAGTAAAAAAATAAATTTTAGGCCATATTAAAGTCGTATAGAAACCTTGCATGACTATATGTTCATGCTCATCCTTATAGACCCCGTGTAATATTGTGTAAAGACGAGTGTGACTTTATTTATGGTCACACAAACATTCGCGGTTAAAATATAGCTAAACGTGAAATTTAAAAAAAATTTAACACAATTTTGTAAATAATTTAAACTTTTGGTAAATAAAAACAAACAATTTCAAAAAGTCTATTAAAAATAAACAAAAAATCGCATCCGCTTTTGGTAGTCTATATCCTTTTTAACCAAAATTCCGTGAAGGCAACGATATTCAGGTAGAAAGAAGATGAATAGTGGGATTAATAGACAATGGTGTTACTGTAATGGCCACGCTCGTTCTTGGAGGGTTAATATCAGTTGTCTTATTAGTTATTGTTCTTCATGTTCAATAAGCCTTATTCCACTTCTTATTTATTGTGATTTTTCACTGCAGTTCTGTTCCCTCGTCACACATGCCCAGACGCGAGAGATAACACGATCGATCTGCTTCACATGTTCCGAAACTATCTTCATTACCATATCAAATGTTCGAAGGCCTACATCCATTCCCGCATGCGAGCAAAGGCGCAGGATTTCTTGAAAGTTCTCAACAGGGCCAGACCCGAACCCAAAAATGTCGAGAAGAAAACAATATCGTAAGCCTCGATTAATCTGA
Organism: Himalopsyche anomala; assembly: GCA_031772345.1. NCBI lineage: Eukaryota > Metazoa > Arthropoda > Insecta > Trichoptera > Rhyacophilidae > Himalopsyche > Himalopsyche anomala. Next base: position 38,757,605 of record CM062822.1, on the reverse strand, counting down.
TAAACATAATTTCAGTATAAAGATTTCAATAGTCGTACTTGAATATTAATTTGATGTCATCATTTCACCTTTCCAGTACAATGATTTCTCTTAAACTGTTCGCAATTTGAAACATACAGACTTACCAAAAACCCATTTTTGAAGAGCTATGGTTTTTTACCAACACCTAAAATATGTACACCTGTATCTACAGTAGATGCTTTTTTGTGAAAATAAAATAAACAATTTGTAATTCATTAAAGTAGGTAATATTGATATTTATTATATCTTGCATAAACATGCAAATGGGATGCGTGTCGAGATAATTCATTATTTAAATAACGTTAGGTCTCCGGCTCATTTGTACCTTTGTCTAATTCGTGTTAATTCTTTTTCAGGGGAAAATTATTTATAAGAAAGGACTAAATGACGAAGGATTGGCCAGGTAAGAAGTGTACAAAGTTGACTAGCCATCGTCACTGGCCGGGATCCACCCGTTCTTATTTTATTTCTCGTACTATCATTAGTCAAGTGGTATGGATTAGGAGTCGCCGGGAGCAGACGCGGGAGCCCATCAATTTTAATACTTTGTATGTAAAATGTTTACAATGCTCAAATTTACTCTTAATAGTTCTCGGGGGTCACACTTATGACTTTTTATTGTCATTACGTATTTGTCTGGTTATTTTTTTATTTTCTTTTCACAGTATTTTCCCTTGTAGTGAATAATAAAAAATATTTTACTAAAAAATTATTTCTACGAAAGTATATAAAGAATCTTTTTGATGGTTTAAAATATATCATGTGTATATGTAATTACTGTTTTTCCTGTGATTTTAACATTATAATGTATTTTCAATTCTTAATATTATTATCAACCAGTCGTGTAGACTAAGTTGCCAGAAAAAATGTTAATTATTATCCCTTATTTTGAATAATGCTTCAATCGATGAATAATCAAAATTATTTATCTTTTCACATCCACTATTTTGATATATTTATATCTGTTTTGTTGTGACACTATTTGTGACATTTTTTTACAGTTTTGAGTGAAAGAATTTCTCTTTATTCACTTTACTGATAATTCTAAATCATACTCTGTATTGTTTTTCCTAATGTTACTCGAATAGGCTTTTACATGATAGAACTTTGTCGCAAAGGTAAAAAACTAGACATTGTCAAATCCACCATTGCTTGATCTCGGATGATAAGACAGTTTTACTTTAAATACAGACGCATCTACGGTGTGAAGATTAGGCTTGTTTGTTTATTTTACTATTACAATGTGCCATTATCTCACAGCACCGACAAAAGTTTTCTAATTCTGTTAAACGAATACAGTTCCTGATAATCCTCATGTTGTCTTAAATGAATACGTGAATGAAATATTTCATCGGCTAAGAATTGTGCCAACTGTACTTCATTTTTGTCACTTAAAACGATTCAGTGTGACGATGCAAACGTACATTCGCAAAAAGGCCAAACTATAATATGAAGGACAGTAAATTACTAGATACATAATGCTTGCAGCAATTAACATTTGGTGCTAATTAACAAATCGCGTGAATGAAAACGATTTACAAACATTTGGATAGCATTTTATTGCAAATAGTGAACGACGCATGTAAATATATATTCTGAATATGATATTACAGAAATTTTAATCTTTTTAATACATGATAAATTATGGCACCTTATCGTGTTCAGTTTATTATACGTATGTATAAATTAAATATAGGCCAATTGTCATTTACAATTTTCTATCACTCATCCGCCCCTTCATGGGTTACTTTATCAATGTTTTTTTTTTCAATACAAAAAAAAAACAAATTGCACCTCTGAAGCGCTCGCATATTTACGAATGAATTGTCATTTTGCATACAAAACAATGGGCATTCGAAGCTTGTTCCTAGACTTACCTCAGTTGGCGAACAAATTACGATCCGTGTATAGCTTCAAATGCTGATGAGACTATAGTCATTTTATTTATAATACAGTCTTGCGGAAACAGAGACGAAAGAATAGTCTCGAAAATTTAGTCAATTATTTATTAAAATAAATTTGATTTTTGGACTTAAGAAAATTCGTGACATCACATTTAGGGTGTGATGTAAACACGTTTGCGGTTTTGGCGCCATTCTTTGTAAGTTGATATAAAATTATCTTTTTCCTGTCCTACGTAACCCTTAAAGTGGGTGTTTATTATTTCGTGCAATATATAAGTACAATATTTTATTAATCTTCTTAGTTATTCAATTTGTTGATTTTTTGATGATTCAAATATTTAACAAAATCCGGTACATGAAGAGATAAGGGAAAAACCAAACGAGTCCATAAAATGATTAGTAAATTGTTCATTGCGATTGACTAATGACACCCACTGAACTGGAATTATTTACTATGGGCTTTTTTTCTAAAACTAAATTCGTTTTATCAATATTGCATTTCTCTGTTGTGTACATAATTATCTTAATTATTATTTTTTTTACTTAATTTTCTTATGTAAAAGATTTGGCTGGTGGAAAATACCGGTGGTACATTTTTTACAATATATTTTTGTAGTTATTTTTAAGTGAAATCTGCATTTCTGTGTATATTATTTATTGAATTTTTTAAGCTGAAGAAATTTCCTGCTACGAATCGAGCCATACGGAACCTTTATCGACCGAGAGCAAACATTGCCTATTTTTATTTAAGGCAATGCAGTGTCTTAGATTTTCAGAAAATCAACAGAATAATAATTTCTGTTTTCTACGAAGCTCGAAAATTGCCTGCAGCTCTCAATATTAAAAAAAAATATTAAGCTTCACCATCACAGAATCGGTTTTTTTGTTTCTAGAATTTTCCATTTCAAATTTTAGATGAGTATGTATAAATTATCTTAAATATTAGGCGTTTAATACTCTAGCAGCGCGTTTTCTATCAATCGAAAAGATTCTTTTTTTTTTTTTAAATATAATTATTAATGTACAACACCAAATATTTTTCTTCTTTTGTATACTAACTCGGTCATTCTAGTAAGCCTATGTATAATAATTATTACTGACTATTATTGTAATATTTATTTATTTATTTATAATAAATAATATTGCATCAGTTTTATGGTACTCGATTAACTTTGAGGCGACAGTATTGATATAAAATAAGTTTTAAAAAAATATTCACACATATATCTAATAAAATGAAGACAATTCGATACACTATTGTGATGATTTTTTCGTTATTACCTTGTAATTATTATATTCATAGTATGCACGTGTCGTGCACGCATTGCGTTGTTTTTAAATACCACCCTCGAAGACAGCACTGTGCGCGCGTTGTTCGATAAACTTATTTTTATTTCTCACCTTGCGTTGAACAAAGTTCTAAAATTAATTTACCTGTTACACCTTATTCTTCTTGATTGCTTTATAAGTTTAGTTTATTGTTTAAGAAGATGAATATTTGGAAAATAAATTGATAAATTAAGAGCGAGATGACGAATTATAACATGTTTTTCCATTGTTTTGTATCTAGATTTAAATGATAAACGCATTGAAATGGCTTATATTATTTTATATTTTAATTTGAATACAATATAATGTATATTTAAAAAATAAATATAAATATTACTATTTGTGGTTTTGTTATTCCTGCATACATCAACTACATTGATGGTTCAGTTCCTTGGAACTACAACTAGAAATTGGTAGTTTTGAGATATGGCCGATTAAAGTTTTGACACATCTAAACTGAGTCATAATAAATGATTGTTATTGTTTGTCTCATCGTTTTAGTGAATCATTTAGTCACTTACCTCACTCAATTCAATTCATATTTGTTTAACCGTTGAAAAAATTGTAAAATGATATTTCGAGTTTTTTTTATATGAAACTTAAAAAAGATTGTTTATATTACTTTATTTCAATTCATTTTTTTAGTTGTACTTTTGTGAAGCTATAGAAGAGGTATTCGAATATAATGGATAATATAACTCAAAACATCAAATTTTTGACTAATACGTTCTATGGAAACTGGCCATCGTCATTGTCAAACAGAAATGTAATATCATTAATCCGATGATCACTTGAGACACTCGACAACGTAGGTCCCCTGAAATATCGATGAAATGATAAGGGATGGAATTCTAGATCATCTTAAAAAAAACTCAATGTATGACAGTTATTAGTAAGCTTTTTAGCCCCAAATCGCTGATACGTCAGTGCAAATTCCTACATTTTAAGGCTAAAAAGTCAATATTTAAAATTTTCTCTGACGGATATAGTATAGTTACTTATTTGATAGAAGAAGATGTATTAGTCTGTTTATCCCGATAACAGTGGAATCAAACTTATCTGTTCAAAACCATCTGGATCTAGAGAATTTTTATTTACTGCCCTAAAAAGTTAAAAAATCCTAAAGATTATGTGATCCTTAGAATCTAAAAAGAAATAATGTGAACTTTTGTTTACAGTGAACTTTTTATTACAATTAGGATTATATATAATTTTTTTAATTGATACAATAAAACAAAACTCAATTATCATCTTGTTTTCAATAAAACACTGATAATTAAATGTAAAAACATAATGAAACACGTAATAAATTAAGAAAATAATAAAGGTTAATAGGAAACAAATCTTAATTGAATTATTTACACTGAATGGTTGATTGATTTGACTGATCGATCTTGGAGTTATTTTTGGTAAATTATTGCCATATTCTCGGTTCTTCTGCAGATATGAAAAACTGACTAAATAGTTTCAGTGTAAATACCTATCCTTGGTACATTCTTTTATGTCAAAAAACGTGAGTAAGTAATAAGTCCAAGTTATGTGCTTCAACATTTTTCATTGTGGTTTTATATAATTTAAAATAAAACTTATGTATGCAATGACGTTTCATATATTATTAAGTTTGCAAATTTTCTATGGTCCAGTTATGTGGCTATTCTGTTGTGTGAAAAGTTTAGCTTGTTTTTTTTTATAAATAGCGGCACAAATGACACTGTATTTATTTGGAAAGTCTTTATGATATCCTTACAATATATTTCCAAAAAAGATACATTAACTAGATTATATTTTTACAAGAAATTTGCGGCCTGCTGGTACCGCCATTACCTCGCGGCACTTAAAATGTTAAATAAAAATCATTGATGTGAAGGTGATATTGAGCATGTATACCATATTAAATATGTGTGAGCTATGGTTAATGTTTGAATTATCAGAATGATTATAATAAAAATATCTTATCAATCGAGTTAGAAAAAATATATTTGTCATAGGCTTAAATCATAAAATTAAAAATTTGTTTAAATCAAAAACATCGCTAACACATAAAGACATCTAATTTTAATATCAAAAGCTATTTTCAGAAAAATAAGAAACAGATACTGATAAATTTCATTGTGATATTGTTATTAGACTTAAAATTGGATATTTAAAGAAAATTCTACGGATTTTATAACAAGACGTCCGTTTCATAATCTTATGATAATTATCTTCTATGTTTTTAATTTTTTTTATTAGTTAGGTTTAATTCATATCATAATCTTAATTTCTCCTTTCCTCATTAACTCACAAGCATAGTTTGAGAGTGAATTGTAATTGAAAAAAAATGAAAGACAAATTTCAAAAATCCTATTTTCACAACAATGAATATGCCAAGATAGAATAATTATCATCTATAAATTTAGAAAAATTCTCCACTTTATATTTCGGCATATAATGGAAAAAAATCTTCGACAACCATTAAATATATTATCGAAACAATGCTTGAATATCTAGCACATTATTTGCGATGGCTGGTTCTGTTTGTATTTGGACATTTTGACCAATGCAGTTATTCTGCTGCTGAAGTGGGACATGTCAAACTTCTTTGCGTCTTTACCGCTCTCTGACTGCTGCTGCCCAAGAGTGTTGTGAGTAGACTTCATGGAGCCTTCATCGGAGCCTGCAAATCAATATTACATCCTTACCCTTAGCAGAACATACATTGCTTTTACATATAAGAAAAATATATTTTTCTTCAGCATTAATTTAAAAAAATTATAATATATTTACCTTATATTCAAAAATAACAGAACAATATAAAAAATACCGAGGCAAAGACATTAATATGAATACATCTGGTACAACCATATTATATTTACTAAAGATTTTTTCAGCACCTACTCTGTTAAAAGGACATCAAATTGATTAATTTTTTTGAGGTATTATGTTGAGTGTGCATAACTGGTTAAAAAAAGATTCTGAATGTCAAACAATAAAACTGAAAACTTAACCTCGTTTTAGTCGAGAGTTGAAAACTACAAAAGGTAAATAATTTTCTGATCTTCTTGGATGAAAAATTTGAGAATTTGTTTTGCCTAAAGTGAAATATTTTCTTTGATGGGTCGACTGTGGGGCTCAAGGGAAGAATTAGTTTTCTAATATTCGACCCAAAGAAACCTACACAATGGGGTCTGAGGGTGTATGTCTTGGCAGTTTCTTTCATCTCAGTTAATTTTTTTGCATCAAAGCTCAACCAGTTTTACTCCAGAGTTGATATCTTTATATGGCGAAGAGTTATAGCAATTGCTGGAAATTATATTATTGGTAAGGTTAATAAAAACAAGTCAAAATTGTTAATAACTAACAGTTGACGATGCTCGTAATGAGCGAAACCGGTCCTGACATATTAAATAAAGTGGAATGAAGTACAAAGGATTATTGTGTTTTTATTAATTTAATAACTATTGCTTTCCTAACCATGTTTCCCTCAGCTTTTAAACCATGGCCTCCCGATTTAAAGTACATATGTGGATTTCCAATATGAATATTCATACGCATACTATTTTTACAAAAGTCAAAAGTTAGTAAGAACAGAAAGAGGTTCGTAAATGACTGCTTGTAGGACAATCTCTGTACAATATTGTTTTCAAAAGAAACCACATAAGATTTATGTCATAAATATTTGTATAACAATATTATGTATTTGTATTTATTTATCCATTCAAGAATTTCAACATATATATGTAGATCAGATAAATCATGTTCGTTTTATTGACAACACATGTTTCTTTTACATAAAGAAAGTATTTTCTAAGAAGTTACCATTTTCAGGGCATAATATATTTTTTAAAATCAAGTTAGCACTATTTTGTGCAAAGAAAATTATAACAATTTGGTTGAATGTGCTGAGCAGAAATACATTTTTTTTTTAATATACTTTCAAATTGACAAAGACATTAGTAGTTACTATGTTATCAAAGATTTTTGATCCTAGAGTCGTGTTTTCAACGCTCTTGGGCAGTGGCGGACTATCCTACCAGCAAATGAGGCACGCGCTTGGGGCCTCCGAATTTTAGAAGCCTCAAAAATAGCTGATATAAAACCCACATTTCTTTTGTTCAGATTTCTATATATTTTTACTATTTTACATGGAATTTTCTGACATTTTTATGTTATGGGAAAAACAGGGCCTCCAAATTTTATTGCGCCTGGGGCCTCTCATGTGCTTAATCCGCCACTGCTCTTGGGCATTTGTCGTATTCGGTTGGGGTGTCCACAGCTTTAATCCCTGCACGAAGAATGTCATAAAGTCACAAGCGATTTATGGATTTTTATTCAAATACGTGAATGTCTGTGATGTTTACATTCCCTCATCCGATTCTGGAAAGGAGGCTTTACGAGAGTGACTAACTGCCAGTCATAGCCCCACTATTCCACTCCAAGGAGAGTTTGAGCGAATGAATAAGGACCAGCTCTCATAAAAACTACTTTTGCTAATATGCTCCACATTGTAACCATTGGCAGATCCAGGGGGAAGGCTTTGACAGGCATGGTAACCCCATGAGAAGAATTGAGAGGCAACCGTTTGGGCCACGCACTTTTAGAGGTCCTCGCTCTTGGCTAAAATAAGTTTTGTTTCTAAAATTTTCACAAGCGCTTTATTGTAGTAACAAAAAACCATACTGTTAATTGCTTAAATAAAATCGATTCATGATAAATTATATATTGCTATTAAAAATTGTCATTAATATAATCATAAAACCTTTGCCGACAAACAAATAAATATAATTCTTAAAAATACTTACTACTCGAATCTGTGGGCATTCCCATAAGCTTATCCTTTTCGCCAGCAATGGCTCTAAGCTCAATGATACATTTATTTATTATATAAACACGAAACATTCATTTACTAAGCGTCAGTTCAAGTTCATCCGTGCACTTGAACGTCTGAAGATGCCGAAAGGCGAAACCCGGGTCGTTAGTGACAAAATCTGTGAGAATGTACATAGTTTGAACGATTCATATTTAATATCGAAATTCCACCAAGCACCTTCAGTCGAAATCTTAAATTACAGTTGAGAGTTTTTTCAAAACTTTATGTCTGTGATATAACGCAACTTAAAGGATAACTCATTTATTCCAAGGTGCATATTCATCATTCTGTTTTTCAAACGTCGATGACAAATGAATCACATTTAGCATTTTTTTTTTAAATTTTATTACTGAAAAGCTGGTGAACGAACACCCACAAAGCAATGTGGGTTGCGACTTATCTGTTAGAAACTCTTGGTATGAGAAAGTAATATTTGAACTGCTTAAAATGTATTTGTTTTATTTTTCAGGTATTTTAATCTATATTATGTCTTAATAAATGACGCAATGTTTACCAGGTAATACTATATAAACGTGTATTTTAAATCATAGATAATTGTAACCACCTTAGGCGTAATACTTGAATTAATATCATTTTATTACTTTCACCTGGAGAGACAATAGAACTCATTAATGACGCACTTTGCTGCTGGTCTTTCTCGCTTTCCGAATCCGACTTGAAGTCTGCTCTCACCAAATCCAGAGCTGCACCATAGAAACAAAAATTAAACTTATGTATTATCATAATTATCGGGGTTAGCTATCTTATGGCCATAGCGTGCAGTAGATTGATTGCGACTCTTTATAGCAGGGTTTGTAAACTATGTTCCGCGGGACACTGGTGTTCCACGGAACCTGAATGGTGTTACGCGAACACCAACATAGCATGCAAACAACTTACGCAAAATTTTCCAAAAACTAGTAAGGGTGATTCCGGGCTTCGGAATCCATTTTACGTGCCAGTTAAGGCAGTAGACTTAACCGCGCGTGATTATGAAAATCTGATCGAATTAATCAGTGATTCTTATTTTAAACAAAGATCAAATAAAATTATTTTTCGGTAAGTTTGTGAGAGGAATCTCCCGATGTGGTAAAAAACGTTATTATTGTTTTACTTTCGTTTTCTACAATCTATGTGAGGCATGATTTTGAAGACTCGACGTCACACCAGATATAAAAATTCAACTCACTAATATTGTGCCTGATATCAAGAAGATTTACGACTCAAGCACTCAAAATCATCGAAGTCATTGAGATCTTTATTTTTCATATTTGTGTGACATTTTTTTTTTTTAAATAATTTCTAAATGTATAATAAGCGGTTTAATGTTATTTTTCTAGTAACTTCTGTCAAGTCCTCGTCTTTTAGAATTATTTGGTCGAGTAGAATCTCATCAATATCTAATGCGCAGTATTTTCCAAGCCTTCAGCATTTATGGTGTCGGTACAAAGCTAGAGTGCATTTATTTTTTAAAAAATGATGAAAAAAAATGTAAAATTTATGTCCGAAGCGTGCTAACGAACTTAACGAACTCTGACGATAAACAAATAATGTTATGAAGAACTAAAGAGACAAATATCGGAGACAATATTAAATAATCTTGAGAACTGTCTAAGAAACATATATTTATTCAATTGATTTTAGGTAAAAAAGTACATATTAAAGTCGATTAACTTGACTGAATCTTATGCATGCACCCACATTAATTACCAATTTGAAGAAGTGTTTACCCAAAAAGATGTTATAGATTACAAGAAGATGTCATATCACATTTCAAAGTTACAACAAAACAAACCTGCTTTTAAATCAATCGTATCCATTTGTGAATTTTGAATTCTCTCGAGTTGGTGACGGAACATCTTTGTTATTATTCGTCTCTGATAATCTGCCTCGATTTGTTGCTTCGTTCGTGGAACACGAAATCTTATACAACAACAGAGTGACACAGCTAAAACAAGTATTTCATATTATATTTTTCACTGTGTTTCTATTTTTATATATTGTTGACAAGAGTATAGACTATAGGTAATCAATCATAAATCCAATTAATATAAGATATCGTCTGAGAATGCTTGATGGAACTTCAATATTGGTTTCGAAATTTGACATTTTCTGGCGTTTAAGTACACGGATGTAATTAATTATCATTTAAATAAAATGGCAATTTCAATGTAAATAGACTATTATGTATTCCTGTAACTGCAGGAACATGTCTAACTCTTAATTGTTCAAGTTAAAATGCTTTACTATTAAGATTAGTCATCATTATTACCAAAACAGTATTTAATTAATTTCAGATCAACATCAGTATGTTTTTAAAATACAGAAGTAATAATATTATTACTTATTTCATTTAAACTTGTTGTTGTATTAAATAGTAATTTTAAATCATATGATACTGATTATTTTATTCATTTGAATATATCAATGCGACAAATTGTACGAATGAATAATTGGATAACTATGTTTACAGAATTAGCGCTCAAAACATGATTCACTTTTAATCAATTTAAAACATTAAGTATCAATAATTCTTCTCTGTTGAAAATAATTATTGTATTTCATACGTCAGATTTTTTGTACAGTTACGCTTCAGTTAAATTGTATGTTTAAATATTTGCTTTTCATTAACACTACAGTATTAAATTTTAATCTAATGGATTAAAAAGTAAATTCAAATATTTGATTTTAGAACATTATACGTACTTAATACACCAACCGCAGCTAATGTCAAAAAGATGACTTGCCAAGCTTTAAATTCTCCAACTACATATTGTTCCAACCATGCAGGTTCTTTTGCGTTTTTCAACATACCCTCTACCATATCCATCGTCGGCTAGTTTTAGAAACTTTATACGACTTATTTAAGATAGTTAAGATTGAACTCTTTATTAAAAATAGTATTGAATCTCACTTATTTTGGTGTGAATTATGTCAAGGGATAAAGAGCGACTGATAATATTTCTTTCTTTCATCCCTATGAACATTCTCAGGGAGTGGTTAATGCCGCACCTTGTTATTTTGATCACGCATCGCATGTAGACTCAATTAATTATTAATAATAGGAAAGTTCAATTATTGATTTGTTAATTTCTTAAGTCATTTTACTAAAAAATATATATTTATTTGAAAAAGTCATTTAGTATAAAAAATATTCGTATGCAGTCTATGTTCTCATGTATCATTAAACATTTAAAAGTCCCGCATAAATTCAATAGTACACATAGACAATAAAAAGAAGTCAGCTCAATGTCTATGTTGTATTTTGCACAACCGGCTTACCTTTCTAATGATTAGCAGATTTTACACTAGAACGCAGTTACTTGCAATTTGGCGGCTTGTGTATCTTATGCACAGTGAGCATATGAAACACGCGTCACCTAATCCCGCGTTACTGCGTCCTAGTGTAATGCTTGCTATTAGATCCACCATTTTTTTGCGGTTATTGTGTAATTAATATGAAATAAAGAAAACGTGTGATATTAATGTTTGATAAAAATATGAATATTGCTTGTGGTTTTTGTGGAAACTATCATATTTTAGATTTTTTATAATATTATGAATCTTTGATAATATAAGTATCAAATAATTTGATAATACATACTATTGAAAAATGAAAGTTTTTGAGCCACTCTAAAAAGAAAAAAAGCTTCTTATTGTAAATAGTCTTATTTTGTCTTAAAGTAAAGAATTATTATATTAAGAAATAATATTGTTTTTTTTTTTTTTGAATATTACAAAGCAATCATCACTTTAATTTTTATTTCTGTGAATATGATTATCTCTAAAATATTGTTTTTTGAAAACCTACCCTAAAAATATGATCGGCCGGTAAAAACACTTTAAAAGTTGTATCTTGAAAAAATACATTAATGTCTTAATTGCTCTTGTACCTTACAAACGAAGACTTTTTGAAGAGTGTTTGGTTTTATGATTATTATAAAAAATACCGGTAAAAGCCAAAATTATAATATTTTTCTATATAAATATAATATAAATTGTTATGTCTGATGGCAACATTATACGTGCTATTTCTCTTTTACTTATGGCTATTTCATCTTCCCGCAGAAAATAGGGTGTCGGAATCTGTTCTATAACCTTTTTATTAATTTTTAATATTTATTACGAAGTCAAAATGATTTTTTTATGATAATTGTGGAATAATCTTAAGCTTATGTTTAATAATGTGATGTTGAACGCGTCCGCGTGTGGTTTTCTCCGTTGATAATAGACGAATTTCGCATTCAACATGGCTTCGAATAGAGGAATTCAGATCGGATCGGCGTGGTTTCAGAGGAAATTAAATCTGAGGCCGCAGCACAGAGGGGTCCATCTGGTGACCGAGGAGATTCTCAAACAGATTCCCGAGCTGGTTCAATTTTCCGTGGGTCTCTGTCATATACAAAGTGAGTGAATTGCATTATACAGAAATGTCGCATGGTCAAAAATTTACCCCCTCCCACTCGGGAAGTTCGCCCCTCATATCAGTGTATTTTGGGTCTACTGATCGGTGTCTTTTGAGGGTTGCTCCGCTAACGGTTGAATACGGTCTGGGGAGCGCCAGCGGGGCGGTCCTGGGCCCTCCGGCTTTCGCGCTGCCGTCAATCTGACAGCCGCGGATTCCAAACTGAGAGGCACAACTTTTACGAGTTTCCGATTTGTGTTTCAGTCATGCACACTTCCGCAAGCCTGGCCTTGAACGAGAGCTGGGACCCGAACGTCAGAGACGACATGGAGATGATGCTGAACAAAATAGTTCCGGAAGGATTGCCTTACAGACACTCGTGCGAGGGACCGGACGACATGGTGAGTAGACCGCGACGATCTGCGTCGTCAGTATTCAACTTGCGAGCTCTGTCTAATTCGTGTTTTTCTTCTCTAGCCGGCGCACGTGAAGGCCTGCTTTTTGGGATCGTCCCTGAGCATCCCGATCACAGATGGCAAGTTGAACCTGGGTACGTGGCAGGGCGTGTGGCTGTGCGAGCACCGTAATCACGCTGGATCCCGCAAAGTGGTAGTGACGCTGTCGGGCTGCCCGCGGGATTCCCCTCTCTCCCCTGTGTCCCCGCTGGCGTCTTGCTCCAGTTAGGAGCGGCCGGGGGGTAGCCACACCCCCCACACGCCGCATTCCCGCTCCTCGTCCAAGGCCACGCGCAGGTAAGCGCCTCCGGGACGGGGGGCGCGCCTCCGAGCGAGACGCCCGTTTAAAGTTAACGAACAATGAAGTGGCAGCCTGCTGAGGGCGTTTAGTTTTAAAATGGTTCCGTCAACGCGATCCTGCTCGCGTCACTGCGTCTCCCTGCGGAAGACGCCCGGAGGCAGTCCGCCGGAGACTGCAGTGACCCCGCACCTCTGTCGTTCTCTATGTCCGCATCGATTAAATATTTATAAAAAGTCTTAATCTATTCTCGACACGACAATATGTACATAAGATTATATAGTTACCCGATCGGCCGACGGCCGTCGGCGACCCCATGTAAATAGGAATGCGAGCGAGACGAATTTGAAGATAATTTATTGTTCCACGAATGCGACTTGACAATATGTAAATATATCCCTGCAGGAATGATACCGATTTTACGTTTTTAGGGTGAGACGCCGCGGTTTTATTGTTATTCAGTTTTTTGTGAAATTTATAATGGACGCTTCGATGCGCCGTCTGATCTCGCTTCAGTTCCGGCCATCGCATCGGTTTGTAAATACATTTCCGGCCGTCTCCGTAGATCGTTTGCCTTTTGTCTTTTTCAAATGTCGCTATCGCCCTGACCGATTTAATTGATCGATTCGAATCTCGACGGTCACCGCTCACTTTTACGACCATACTCGGTGACGCGTGAACGGCTTCCGCGAGCGTCTTCACTTAGACATATTATGTTTCATTGCAGCCGATGGTTTATTTTAATATTCGGCACGTCATCGATTTCGTTCCGGTCGATCCGTTGAACTTGGCTATTCCCTTAAGAGTGGTAATATGTAGATTTCATGTACCTATTTCTAGTATATATTTTATCAAGTAAGCGTAATAATACTAAATGGGTAAAGCCTTACGTCCAAATGATTAAAAAATGAAGGGAGAATAGTTTTTTAAAATATTTTTCAATCGGTGCACTCCATCTGTAGCGCTGTCAGTTTTTTGCCGATTGAAAGAATCTGAACTCCTTAAAGTAATCGTCAACTCTCGAGTTAAACCGTTAGCGGTCCGTGTTGCATTTTTGTCACCGCATCGGAAATGTGTTCATTTTTTGCTCTGTCCCTAATGTTATAGAACATTGATTTGTCGATTTGTCGCAATGCAGTTCAAAATATATTTAAATATACATATAGCATTCCATGTCGTTTTATAGATTTTGTAGATATTTTGAGTGGATATATTTCTTCTTTACATAAATATCAGCGATTTTAAAAGATTATGTAGCAAAATATTCTAGGGTAAAATAGATATTTGATTAATATCTATTTCACAAATATGTTTCTTCATAGCTTATTCTCGGTTTATTTCTCTGCCACTGCAGCGTATGTGTCATATGCGAAACGTTGGTGAAAATCAAATTAACTTTTAATACAAGTGTGAAAGAGTTCCCTGAAAGAATTTATCATTCGAAGTTCATTTGAGTTTAATTGAAATAGAATTTATGAAACTTTTAGATAAATAATGATAATCTATTTCTCGTTTTCCTTTCGATTTATTTTGATGTCATTTAACTGTCATTGAAAAAATGTTTGATTTGCTTCTACGTCACATGTGACACGTTAACTGCATTTCAAAATGACCATTGACTTATCAGGTATACGTCAGGCGTACATACACGACGATCACCCGGTCTGTCGTTTGCGTACAGAATCGGGTGCAAGAGAAGAAAATGATCTGAAATATCCGTAGCTAGGAGGACACACTATTGCACGGTGTTGACGCCTTTCGTTTAGTGGCCGATACTTAAACGAGTGTGTCCTTATTTATTTGATTAAAATAATGATAGTTTTTTCTTAATGTGCTTAATCTATGCCTTATATTTCAATGGAAAAGGCTCTCACTTTTATATCTCCTCGATATCTAAAATCATTGAAACTCTAAAACAAAACCTCGTCACTTTCATTAATCGCAGCTTATTTGTAACGTAACCGAATGCGGTTTCGTGCACGGATTCACTCGTCGGTACAATCGGTACGCGATCAATTTGAAAAACGTCCGGCACAAGTCGGTACGGCTTTTATATAAATTGAAATGTTGGTAGTTTTCATATGTCTAAAATATTTCTAAATCTACATCTACATAGTCAGTTGGAGTCGATGTGAAGGTTTCAAGTGGTATTGCTTTAACAAAAAAATGTCTAGCTATCTCTTATCGGTAACAATAAATTGATATTGGTAGTTTTTTTTAATAAAAATTTTATTTTTGGTCTTCCTTTCATTTTATATAATTAGTTAGAAGATTGTTATTGTCTTGCCATCGAAATTTCATCACTTATACTTCTTTTATAAAATCTGCTCATTTTAAAAGTGTCTAAGGTATTATTAAACCTCTCAACGTGAAGATTATGTGAGTGCCCGTACGCACGAGGCTGACGCAAATCGTGTTTTATATGAAAAACGCTTACACCGTACGTACTGCGAAGCGGCTGTTTGATGCTGGCGTAAGACTGTTAATGGTTTATCAAAGTTTCAAAACATATTGAATGCTGAGAGATGATTCTGTTTGATTCTCTATCATTCCTGTCGGTATACTTTGAAACCGTCAGCTTATATGTAAAATTGCTCACCGTAAAATCTATTATTTGCGTAGTTATCGTACGTAAAGATGACTTGTGTAATAATTTTATTAATTTAAGTCATCTGCACTCTCGCGTACCTGATGCTGTTCTTGACATTCCGCCTTTAAAAATCCCAAAATGTAAAAGAAAATATTGGCAAACTCTGTCAAATAGCGAAAATTGTCTTATTGAATTTTGATTTTATTTTACATCTAGAGATATTTTACATGCTGATGAATTCTACTCGGTGAATAATCGCTGCCCTGCAGCACGCTGAAGATACATTAAGTATCTGAACGAACCAGTTCACAGGCTAATTGATGACTTTGACTAGATGTTAATCTTGCATGTAATCTGATGACGCTTGACTGATAAATTTGTTATGGAAAAATAAGATATCTTTAAATCAAATGTTAATGTGAATTTGTAATTATTTTAATTGAATCTTTCAATTGGTCGTTTGTTAATGTACTTTTAATGAAATGCGGTACCGCATACCTGATTTAAACAATGCGGTGACCGGTCAATGCGTCGGCAGTGCACGTTGCCGATTTTCTCGATTGATTATAAGTTTTGGCAACGCTGTTTGTGCGGTTTGACCGGATAACTGAATTGTTTTTGTCATTGTGATATAATTTTATCATAGAAATATTTAATTTTATCATTTGTTTCGTTGAGGATTTCATATAACGAATGGGTTTTCACTCAGGTGTATAAGTGTACGACATTTAAGCTTGCAATACATAACGGATAGGACGCTCAGAGCTTGCTGGCTCATACACTTGATGTGATTTGTTTCAGTATTTTCGAGTATCGTGTTACACACTTATTCCTCTGATATACTTTTGTAGCAAAAATCTAATTCTAATCACATCCATTATAAATGATTATTTTGCAGAAAATTGATAGATCGAGATATGATTGTTGTGTTTCACTGATTTTATATGAAATTGTTATGAAAATGATGTGTACAGTTCATGCAGGAAGACGGTATGTTAAGATCTCACTTTGACGGGTTAGTGCATTAAAAAATTAAGGTATTTAGACAAATTTATAACGTATAAGCCTACAAATGCAATAATTGTGATTAGGCTATGAGTTTTACGCATATTCTACAATATTTCAAATAACATCGCGGTTCATCAAATGTTTGCTCATCAGATTCAATTTTGCGCAAATGTTATTGAAAAAAAATGTTTATATTAGATGGCATTCTTTGCCGACTAAAAGATAACAGTTGCCATGAAAAGTTGACTCACAATACGAGTTATTATGCTCTTTTATTATATGAAATCTTCAGGGAATATTGTAATGATTTGTAATTTTGTACAGGTGTTTGGGATTTGTATCGAATTTGTAAGTCATTAATCACAAAAAATGTTCAATAATATTTGTTCACCCATAAATTGTTTTAATATTGTTCGATTGCGAGATTGATTGAGTTATCGTTGGACAGTCTCGATCACTTTTTGGAAGATGAAAGGAATGTTTTCAGACTGTGGCAGACATTCTTAGATGTTTTTTGGATCATTCTCAGAATTAATCTTTCTCGTCTCCGTAGTTTATAATATGTGAAATATTTTGTGAATTGAATCTTCATTTGAGTGATGATCGTTTTCAGATTGACATCGATCCCGGTTTTTAAATTTTATATCTTAAAATGTTCGGCAATATGTACAATTAATTGAATGCTAATTTTATAAAAAAGTTTTATTAAAAAGAATTGTAAATATGTAAATGCCAATTATGTAAATAATACATACCTATGCGACATGTGTTCAGATTACATATGTGTATGTGTATGAAAATGGTAAAGTTTACCAGCGTCTTTTACCGCAGCCGGTAGTGTTGCGTATACGTTAATAATTATACACAATGTTGTAAATTGAAAAATAGCGACAATTTATTCCTTAATAACTTTTTTAGTTTTGTATGTAACATATCAGATCTTTTTACGCATTCAGATATGTGCTCTCCGCTCGTTCACACAATCGACGAGAGTTTTTAAATTAATCTATCGGACACTACTTATATATATATATCGATTGATTTGAGATTTGTCGACGCTTAGTAATTAGTAATGAGATCACAGAGTTCAATTAACAATAATTGCTTTCCACATGAAAATTAAGAAAATATATATATTATATATTCACCGCTTTTGATAACGCACTGGCGACAGTGTTTCGGTTTGATTGAAATTAGGAATTGTGCACAAATTTTTGCAGCTTAGTAATTTTTATCCTATATTATGCGGGGTGTCCTCGCATCTCTTTAAACTTGTGTCGGTTGAGTTTATTTAAAGTTTAGTTTAGATTATATTTTTAAATATTATAAATATATAATATATATCGTGATTGGGAGCGTAGGACGCCGCGAGAGATATTCAACTTTTTATCATCGTAATAAATATAGATGTCGGTTTTCCAAAGTTTCCAGAACTTTGATTTCCATATTATACGCATTCCATAAATAGGCATCTCCCTGGCGTGGCGGTCCACTCGATTTGCTATCGAATTCACTAAATATGCTTAAAAATGCTGTAAAATGCTAATCGGTCACATTTATATAATAAAGTAATCACTATCAATATTCGGTATAACTTTCGGCTTCACTAATTGTCACTGACAAATAGAAAAACAAGATATTCTGTTTGGGGTTCATATCTGTTAACCGCCCGATTCCTTGACAAATCCGTTTAGTCAATTTTACTAAGTAAATATTGAACACGTTTCATACAATCCGGGAAATATATCTGATAACTGACAACTGTTTAGTAAAAATAACTCCATGCCACATTGACATCACTAATTGAAGACGACTAAAAAAGCCTATCTCTATTTTAAAGTAAAAAAAACTGTCACTCGATTCTAAAATAACAGCTATAGATCTTATTTCCATAAAACTGTAAACAAAAAACTGGCAATCAGTTTCTTATTATTTTTAATTATCAGTTAACAGATCTGTCGCGATGAATAATTAGCATAATACTCGATTTGATTTGTTAGAGATAAGACGCTCAATAGATCTGAACCTCAATTTTGTGTAACGTATCTGCTGCAATTCTCTTTGTGTTTACAGACGGGAATACAAATTACATTTTCCGCCGTGACTGCGTCGGGTTTGACTAAATAAAAAAATACCGCGTGATAGGTCCAGATCATTACGAAATAATTTGTAGATAATATAATTATTATAATTACGATAAATGGTATTGCAATGTGCACGGTTGTGAACGCAGGGACAACCTATATTAGGCTTTGCGAAGTGAAGTCTACCATGTACGTACTAAGTACAATACAATACATTATCCGACAAAAAATGGGTATTTAATAGCATAGTAAAATCAAATTGTATGTACTATAATTTATTTATTTTCTCCAAATATTAAATTGTACAGTGAATATTACAGATGAGTTCATTGCGGTTCATATTTTTGTAGTTATTTTTTATTATTCTTTGTTTGTTCTGATGTGTAATTTACCTCGTTATTGTTGAGAGTTGTTTGGACATGTTGCCATGTGACGTGTTAGGTTTTTTGTGAAATTTGTATAAAACAGTCATCAGTACGCTGTACCATAATAAATATATGAAATGCATTTACATTATTATAAATATATGCATATAGATCCACTATTATAAAACCTAAATTAAATATTTGCAAAAATCTAATAAAGTATGTTTTGTTTTATCCCTTTTATCTATCAATTCATATTCAATTTTTATTCCTATTCTGAATTGGGCATCTCCAAAATCGACATCTGCTCCCGCTCCGGCACTGCTATATTTTTCTTCAGAACTGCGACACGTAATGTGCAGTGGCGTTTGAAGGAATCTTAAGCTCAGCGACGGGGCAATGTTTTATACGTCGAGACATCATACGACAAATACTTATTCTAAATATAAATGGACACAGACTACATTACATTTTATATTCTATTATATCAGATATTTCATTAGTGTGCAGGCCTATCGGAGATTTCTTCATCTTCCTGATTTACCTCTTTCGCTTTCCGCACTCTCAGTTATGTTATGCGGTCCCGGTCCCACATCTGAAAAAGAAATGTTCTTTAAATTCTCAATCTATTTTTTCAGAGTCCGATAATAGCGTATTTTTCTCAGTACAGTCTTTTTGCAAACTTTCTGAAGACAGTCATATGAATATGGTTCATCCAGATGTACTAAAAGATGAAATAATACGTTTTGCATTATAACCCCACAATTATTAGTACAAACATTTTACAATTTTATCGGTATTTTAAAATTAAGTTATGCATTACAATTAATGATCATTTTTAACTTTATATTTGATAGCGAACTCACGTTGACTTAAGTCAATAGAAAATTTTATGTATGTTACTACTTATGATGAATAAAAGAAGTTTTGATATAAAAGGTTTCAAAAATGTTTACCTTTAATCTTTGACTGAACCGCCAGAAAACTGCTCTTGATGTTATCCAAAGCGTTTCCGAGGCCGAATCTGATTTCATTGAATTCTTGCGTCACCAGAGAGAGTTTGCCGAGCAAAAAGTTCAGATTTTCATCAACTAATGACATTCTTGATGTTATCATGCCAACCTAGAAAATATAATGTAAATCATCACGATGTGTACTGAGTACAGTTTTCATAAAGTGTGTGACAATTTTCTATAAAAATGATTGTGTCGATCATCAACTTAATGATGAGATCATTGTGTCATTTATCTTTCAGCGATAGTGCTAATTATCCCTTTAATTAGTAACCCTACACATGTATGGCAAAGTATTTTGTCATCTATTGCCATTTTCGGCAGTCACATTATTTTTCCAATTTCCCCCTTCTACCCATTGAACGGGGCGTATCGAGAGCGATTAGATAACCACTAGTCCTGTCTTAGCCTTATCGTTTTATTCCTACTCTTTTTGGAAAAAAGTCTGAGTAACGAGGAGTTCTCGTAGAAACACTAGTCACAACAGCTTAACGACAGCTCGTTTTTTTATAAAATTTCACCTGGCGAAATGAAATTTTGTGAAAAATTTGGAAAAATTGTAATTTTACTAAATTCACTATAATTTGTAAGCAAATTGAAATATCTTTACAAAATTTAATTTTCTTAGCTTCCAGATACTTTGCCTATATGCATATATGTGTCCGCCGGCCAGCAACCTTTGTTTTTCAAAGACTCAAATACGCGTCGACGGTCGTTAAGCTGTTAAGATAAACTCCATTAGGAGTCCATATGCTCTCTATTGGGAGCGGATATGGCAAAAAAATATATGAAAATGAGAGGAGGGGTTTTGGAGAGGTTTACGAAACATGGTTGGTGTAGGAAAAAAACTGGCAGTAAACTTATCGCCTTCGATATGCCCTGTATGGATTTAGTATAGATGGGTGGATGGGAAGTATTGTGAAAATCACATATATCATGCATTTGGACAACATAAATAAATCAATTATTATAGTGTATTATCAATGGTGTAGTATTATTGAAGTAAGAAATACAATATTCAGACCTTTCCTTCCATGCTGTCCATTGTGCTAACGCTTCCGTTAACATACAGTTCGGTTTGTGCCTGCAATGAGAAAAATACTTTGTGTTATTCTTAATCACGCTGTCCATCTATCTTAATTCTTTCATAGTTATATTATATCTCGTTTCGAATTGAATATTTGTTTTTCATGAGATTAATCAGTTTTGGTGGTCGTTTATAAAAACAATGCCTTATTGACATTATTCCTGTCATCAGGAATCTAATCAAATGTGCTCCGACTGTTGAGTATTGGACCGGGTGCGTAGATATCACAGCTATCTGACAACTGCATGAACATTTGTAAAATTATGTCGCTAGACTGCAAGATAGTTTAAAAGATAAATTAAAGCGAGATTGCGTTTCAACTTTGAGTTCAAAGACTACACAAAAGTCTCACAAAGCAAAAGCACTAATTCAAAAATATTGATTTGAAAGCTTGAGGAAAGTGTTATACGATGACTCAAAATATAAAAGCATTTATTAATACTTTTTAGTGTCTTATTTTGTGTTTGCTTGATAATATCACTTGCCTGCAGTCTGTCGAGGGCTGTATTACTGGCTGTCACTTGTTGGTACATGATACCGATTTGTCTCCATACTTGCGCAATTTCTGTTTCAATCTTAGAACTCACATTCTCCAATGCTGACATCTGGCTGTCAACGATAGACAGTTCAATCTCGTCGAACCTGAAATAAATAATACTTAGATTAGAAATTAAATAAATCATACTGGCAGAAGGCAATAAGTGAAAAACCGGCTGTTTTGAATAATGAATACTGATATTAACACACTATATTCTGAAAAAATGTGAATTTGCACATAATTCGAACATAAAGTCAATTCCGATAAAGTTATTTTTGGCAACAAAAAAACTATAAATGACTTAGAACGTTTGAATTTGTAGTTAAAACAGTTAAAGGGCATTGTAGTAACAACTTGAATAGGTATAATTTAAGATTTCGACTGAAGGTGCTTGGTGGAATTTCAATAAACGTTAGTGACAAAATCTGTGTGAATGTACATAATTTGAACGACTCAAACTTAAATAGGTATTATTTACTATCTTTTTTATGGAATTCCTTAAATCTATGCTTAACGACCGCATGTTTTTTTATAGAATTTCACATGGTGGCCGAGCAATTTTGCGAAAAATTCGCAAAAAATTGTAATTTTACTAAATTCACTATAATTTGTAAACCAATTGAGATATCTTTACCAAATTTAATTTTCTAGCTTCCAGATACTTTTCAATGGAATGTAATGTGTGACGAAGGACGCATATATGTGTCCGCCGGCCAGCAACCATTGGTTTTCAAAGACTTAAATACGCGTCCAGCGGTCGTTAAGCTGTTAATAATAAGTCTTTAAAATTCTATCACCTCTTATTTACTGTTGAATTTAAATCATTGCCTTGAATTTTAATGAGTTCTCCAACCTCCAGCAGTATTTGGTGAATACCGTACTCGATTCTTCTTTTTGTATCGAGAACATTGTCTGCGGTCTGTACGATAACTTTTTCCACTTTAGTGAGAGATTGAACCTGTTGGGAAGATGCCCTTTTGGTTAATTGAATAGAAATGACAAATCGTTTTTATTACAAAATAAATCAATCTTAATGTTGGCATCGACAGGATGCTCCGGAGTAGGTAAGTCGGTGTGTAGAGAAATTCTTCATTGCTTAATAGTTAACTTCTGAAGAAAACTGAACCATAAGAGGACAGCACAGATGAGCTCTACACTCTCAGAAGTAGAAAATAAAAATATATCTAGTGGCATAATGCATGTTTGAAGACAACACTGAGAAAACATCTTAGTTTTTTTTTATTCAAAATATTGTTTATTGAGATGCATGATATTTTTAATATAATGCAATAAAATACATATCAACTGTGTAAAGGTAAAAGGACGTAACCCTCAGTTTTTCAAAAACACCTTTTTTCGATAATCACAATGTTTACAACTTGACACATGTTCTATCAAAAGGATGGAAGCTGAAAATGCCGAATTGGTATCTAAATTTTAGCTTTTATGTTTGAAAAAAGAAAGGTTTGTGAAAATTGCAACAAGGAAAAAGGACATACGAAAAGGTTTTTCTTGAACAATTTATTAAATAAATAGTCAGTGACCACCCTTCATGATCTATTTCATAATTTGCTTTTAGCCCAAAATCATTAAAAAACGTTTTTTGTGTCTGCTGTAAAATTTGATGTTTGGGTTACGTCCTTTTTCCTATCCACAGTCGATATGTTGAAATCACAGTGCATGCTTCATTGCTCAGAATATGCCATTTGCTATTAGCTGCCTTTCTATTTATGTCGATAGCCAGGACCTTCCAGAGAAAAAGTAAGGCTTAGGGCATGTGATTTTTAGAGGCCAATTAAAACTACTGAACTACAGAAGAAAATATCACTTAAAAAAAAAAGAATAAAAACTATTTGTAACGAATAAATGACAAAAAATATCAAGGCAGGCGAAGGTCAATCAAAATAAGCATCGCCCCGCCACTTTTTAATTTAGCGCTATACCACTGGTTACAATACCCCGGTATGTTACATTCAAAAAGGAGCTGAAAAGATTTCAAACCAAATTAAAAATAAAATTGTTTGAATATTGATTTGAAACATTCAAAATGCCAAGAAAAGAGGTGCCGCTGTTCCACCGCTTTACATGGGAAAAAAGTACTGATTTCAGGCACACATACCTGAAAGGTAAAATGATTAGTATTCATGCGTATTAAATTTTTCTAAATTTCATTATGACAACATACCTCAGTTCTTAATTCGTCAAAGCTTTTGGAGATTTCAGTGTATATAATTTCCGATAATTGTGCAGTTTCTGTAATATTCTTCAACAGTTCTTCTTGAGACAATTCTTCAAACTGTTTCATATCTGATAATTGATTCGAAAGTTTTAAGACACCTGAAAATTGAATTTTATAATCTTAAATTCAAGATACATCAATCGATATTTGTCGATAGTATTAACCAACTAACATGACTCCAAGATTCTTTCACTCGTAAACCTTCGCTTCCACCAAAGTCATGCCGGCACCTTGTACTCTGCGATATACGTCTTATGCATAATCATCAGAAGAATTCTTGGAAGCTGGGATCTAATTACATAGAAGAAAAATCAGGCAAGGTCTAGCATCTAATTTGACATTTGCCGTTCGCTTAAAAACCTTATCATCAACTGCTTCTTTATTTTATGTAACCAATATACTAAAATATTAATATTTTTTTGATTCTATAAAATACAGAAATATTTCTTGACTACTGGTAATTTTGTGCCAGTGACACCTGTCTACATTTGGTCATCACTTATCGCTCATGCTTACTCATTAATTATAACTGTTGTTAAGCCTCGAGCTTCAGTACTGTGAGATATAGACCGTTGAAACAAATCAAAATAAAAAATATATAATGCAGTTTTTATACCCTTTTCATTATTGGTAATTATTTCATGCTGTGCTCGTTGTAAGCCTTCATTTGTTTGGTTTTTCAAATTAACTATGTCAAGTTTCGATGGCAGTCCCTTGATCGCTTCTTCAGTGTTCTGAAGTGACTTTTGTATGTCACGGAGATTCTTCTGTTGGGACTCCAAAGCTAAAACAAAGGTCATTTATGTTTCATAGAATTTCGAGGGTGGGCAAAATTTTTTATATGTGATGATATTTATTTGAAGCATTGAAAAATATTCAACCCTCTTAAGTTAATATTTTATTTTTCATAACTACAATATGAATATTGCCAAGTGAATTAATCCAGTGGAGATATAACCATTTAAAGCATATTATTATGTGTTATATTTATCTCGTAAATAAATATATTTATAGATTCAATCATTCATCGTTTTGATCTTCATATACCTGCATGAAATACATTTTTTTTTAAATTGCAGCAGAAGAAAATCAATACCAAAATATAATTACAGGTGAATCCTGATTAAGCATTTTCCCATTCATCATTTCCCCCGCATTTATGGTAATTTTGATTGTTGGTTTTGAGACTTTTTCGCATTAGAGCCCTTAACAGGCAATGAACCCAGGTTTCATTGTATTTTCAAGATTTATGGAAAGAAGAAGAGGTATTTAAAGTATACTAGCTGTAAGCCCGTTGACCTCAACGGAGGGATTTTTGTTGCATTTTTAAGTAGTCAGAAAAGTTACTGGCGTGAAAAATAAATTACTAACCTATTTATTGAATAATCCAGAAATTCTGATAGTAAAAGAAATATCTCGGGGCGTATATCGACAGCCCTGCCCTGCAGTATTTAAATTGTAAATTATTTATTTTTGGAATAATGTTCTAGTTTGCTAACAACTATTTTTCGTAATAGCAGAAATTTCGTAAGTTATTGAATTTTTGGAATAATGTTTAAGTTTGCTAACAACCATTTTTCCTAGAAGCAGAAATTTTGTAAATTATTTAATTTTTGGAATAATGTTTATGTTTGCTAACAACCATTTTTCTTAGAAGCAGAAATTTCGTTAATTATTTTATTTTTGGTATAATTTTTAAGTTTGCTAACAATTATTTTTCATAGTAGCAAAAATAGTCCTTGTAAATTACTTAATTTTTGGAATAATGTTTAAGTTTGCTAACAATTATTTTTCCTATTAGCAGAAATAGACCTCGTAAATTATTTAATTTTTGGAATAATGTTTAAGTTTGCTAACAACCATTTTTCATAGTAGCAAAAATAGTCCTTGTAAATAACTTAATTTTTGGAACAATGTTTAAGTTTGCTAACAACCATTTTTCTTAGAAGCAGAAATTTCGTTAATTATTTTATTTTTGGTATAATTTTTAAGTTTGCTAACAATTATTTTTCATAGTAGCAAAAATAGTCCTTGTAAATTACTTAATTTTTGGAATAATGTTTAAGTTTGCTAACAATTATTTTTCCTATTAGCAGGAATAGACCTCGTAAATTATTTAATATTTGGAATAATGTTTAAGTTTGCTAACAACCATTTTTCTTAGAAGCAGAAATTTCGTTAATTATTTTGTTTTTGGTATAATTTTTAAGTTTGCTAACAATTATTTTTCATAGTAGCAAAAATAGTCCTTGTAAATTACTTAATTTTTGGAATAATGTTTAAGTTTGCTAACAACCATTTTTCATAGTAGCAAAAATAGTCCTTGTAAATTACTTAATTTTTGGAACAATGTTTAAGTTTGCTAACAACCATTTTTCTTAGAAGCAGAAATTTCGTTAATTATTTTATTTTTGGTATAATTTTTAAGTTTGCTAACAATTATTTTTCATAGTAGCAAAAATAGTCCTTGTAAATTACTTAATTTTTGGAATAATGTTTAAGTTTGCTAACAATTATTTTTCCTATTAGCAGAAATAGACCTCGTAAATTATTTAATATTTGGAATAATGTTTAAGTTTGCTAACAACCATTTTTCTTAGAAGCAGAAATTTCGTAAATTATTTTATTTTTGGTATAATTTTTAAGTTTGCTAACAATTATTTTTCATAGTAGCAAAAATAGTCCTTGTAAATTACTTAATTTTTGGAATAATGTTTAAGTTTGCTAACAATTATTTTTCCTATTAGCAGAAATAGACCTCGTAAATTATTTAATATTTGGAATAATGTTTAAGTTTGCTAACAACCATTTTTCTTAGAAGCAGAAATTTCGTTAATTATTTTGTTTTTGGTATAATTTTTAAGTTTTCTAACAATTATTTTTCATAGTAGCAAAAATAGTCCTTGTAAATTACTTAATTTTTGGAATAATGTTTAAGTTTGCTAACAATTATTTTTCCTATTAGCAGAAATAGACCTCGTAAATTATTTAATATTTGGAATAATGTTTAAGTTTGCTAACAACCATTTTTCTTAGAAGCAGAAATTTCGTTAATTATTTTGTTTTTGGTATAATTTTTAAGTTTGCTAACAATTATTTTTCATAGTAGCAAAAATAGTCCTTGTAAATTACTTAATTTTTGGAATAATGTTTAAGTTTGCTAACAACCATTTTTCATAGTAGCAAAAATAGTCCTTGTAAATTACTTAATTTTTGGAACAATGTTTAAGTTTGCTAACAACCATTTTTCTTAGAAGCAGAAATTTCGTTAATTATTTTATTTTTGGTATAATTTTTAAGTTTGCTAACAATTATTTTTCATAGTAGCAAAAATAGTCCTTGTAAATTACTTCATTTTTGGAATAATGTTTAAGTTTGCTAACAATTATTTTTCCTATAAGCAGAAATAGACCTCGTAAATTATTTAATTTTTGGAATAATGTTTAAGTTTGCTAACAACCATTTTTCGTATATATATAAATAAATAGTTAATTAAATTATTATATATAATTGAGCAGCCCTATATAGCCGTTCACAACCCTGCAGGTGGAAATCTTGGAATTCAAAATCGTTTAGTGCAAGATTTCACCCACAGATGTCATTATTAGTTCACTTAAAACGCGTTCTTATTTTTTGCTTTGTATTATTTAAATTATATAAAGTTTTTATATCGCTTTTCTCAAGTGGATTCGTAGATCAGTGTGTAAGCCGTCCGAACGTCGCGCATGAAAATTGGGGCATGGTATCGAATCCCACAGCTTGAGAGAATATTTTTTGAAAATTAATTGTTTTTACACATAATAAAATAAAAATGTCATGATTTCAAAAATTCACTCATGACGTCAGAGAAAAATGAAGAAATGAATTAATGACGACAGCGGGGCAGGATGGGGGGGAGGGGGACCGTCTTTCTTGACGTCATCGAAAAGGCGAAATCGCGACCATAATATACAAACGAAAAAAGTATCTCTTTAGTATGAATAAAAAAATGTTGACAGCGTGGCTGGGGCGGAGGAGGGGAAGGGGAAATCGGGGACATTTTACAGACGGACGGACATTAACGACTATTAATATATAGATAGTAACATTTATCTTAAATTATAAAACACTTATAATTCCACATTATTTATAGATAATGCTTTTCCACCAAGAATCAACAGTGAAAACCTTGAAAGCAATAATTACCTGTGGTCATTTTATTATGCCAAGCTTCATCGGCTAATGATATTCCTTCTAGTGGTAAAATGTCCTTTTGCAATTGGGTTATGTTATTACTATATTCAGTTAACTTAGATTCATATTTTGTCAGAAGATCTTTGGTTTGGTGCATATTGTTTTTTAATCCTTCAATATCTAGTTCAGGAGCCTTCTTGCACTCTTCCTGTTAATCACAAATGATATTTATTAATTTTTGTAAGTACAATATTATTTTTAAACTTTATTTATCACTTATTTATCATTTATTATCAATAACATTTTTCCTAATTTACCTGTGGAAAATCCCACATTGCTTATTGTTTTTCAAAACACTAAAGCCATAGTTAATAAATTTAATGTAGCATAATTAATAATAAATATCAGTTTAAATTATCCAAATTAATGTTTTTAAAAACCCAGACTGCTTATCTTTCTTTGTAACACTAAAATCACATTTAATAAGTGCAATATTGTAATTAGAATTTGAATTAGTATGTTAGAGTGAATAATATGATGCATTGTGTATCTCTTCTTAGCCAGTATATATAGCTGAGCAAATTTACGTTTAAAGCATAGTTCTGACGATGGCGAAAGCCGAAATAGCTATCAACGTATAACATATAAAAAACTGTAGAACTGAAATACCTTGATATTTTTACCCTATATTTATTTATCACATTAAATGGGTACACACGTGTATTTTTTTGTATACATTTATGACTACATAAAATGTTCTTCAGTGAGTATAAAAGACTAGAAATATATGTATAATATATATTTTATATTATGGTAAGTCTTCATAAATATAGACCTGTGCAATTTTCGAATGATTCTATAAGTCTCAATAGAGACGTAACTCCTTATTAGTGATAAAAAGCAGTGTATATAAACATTATTAATTCAATAAAAGATACTTTCGATGGATTCGGCGGTAACTTTGTGGAGATAATAAAAGATACTGGGATAGAAAGATGATGTTAGGTGGAGGGGTTTATTAGAAAATCATTCTACAGGAAAGGTAAAATGATAAGGAAACAGTCCAGGCATTATGCCTAAGCTTACTAATTCCTTCATAGAAATTAAATGTATAATGTACAGCAAACAATTGGAACCTTATATCTACTATTACCTTATTTATCTAGTATCCTATTTAGGTGTAAATTAATTAACTGTTTATTTAAAACCTAATATGTAGGTATATTACAAAACAAAATGTTCCTAGAGATTAAAAAACATGTTTATGTATGTCTTGTGTTTGACCACCAACAATTTGATAATTCAATGATTTCACACATAATTTCAATAACAAGAGTATTTAAAAAAAAACAGTTATTAGGTTTGCTGTTAATTTCTGCCAAGATTTTTTTACAAAGATAAATATGAGTTATTACATCATTTATAAAACCATGACACATTGAACAAGATATTTATTAACTCACACACCAGGTATTATCAGTGCTGTAGTGAAGAGTATTCACTATACAGCGTATGCTACAATGGTTTAAATGTCATATAATTTGTATTCCCTCTGTTCAAATCAAAACATTCTACAATTAGACAAAAAATAGAATTATTGTTTGCTAAGTCACTTTGTTGTTTTTATTTTAGAAATATTTTCCTTGTTCTTTACTAATACTGAAATAATTTATAGGATAATATATGTATATCATTCAAAGAGTGCATTACTGTATACCCTATGTGATGTTTGCGATTACAGCACCGGTTATAGTTTATTACAATTTAAAAATTATACTCACTTTTGGCTTAGGCGTGTCTTTGATTTGGTTAACAACCTGTTTTATCTGATCTACAGACGCTTTAACCACATCAATCTTCTTATTTATGCTGTCTTCCAGTTGTGATATTTTACTATCCGTCGAATTATTATTAGGCTTTGGAATTGATTTAATCTCTTGATGTATCATAGTTGAAATGTTGGCACTCCAGTTATTCAGGGTTGCCTTCAAAGAGTCCATCATGTCGTTAGTCTTCTGCATCTGTTGTTTTTCTCTCTCATCTTTCTATTAAAAATAAAGCTTTATTCAATTCAATTCAAAGAGAAATATAATATTTAAACATTCTTCATCTGATAATCTTGAACCACTGAAAACTTGTTTGTGATAATATTTTCAATAGGAATGAAGATATTAATTTTCTATTCCGTTACTAAAATGGCAAAGGTGTGTGCTTCATATATGATGTCACCCTAATCTCGGCTTTTCTTTATATTCAAAAGCATTCTTTGGCTCTCCTGAAAAGTTAGACTTTTGTTGATGGTGTTGTTTGACTTTAAGCCCTCGATATAAAGTGATGATTTTTAGAAATGGTGATAGAAAAGGTTTTAGAAAATATGCTGGATGTAGGAAGTATCCCTGTTATAATGAGTAGTTTACTATTTTTTATAAACTCTTTGTATACTGTCCACAAGGATTTCGCAGGTCTCTTTTGAATTTAAAAACACATTCCATATTGGATCAATTTTTAACACAATGTTTCGAAATTATATTTTTAATTTTAATTAAAAAAGTACCCAGTAAATCGAGGGATGAGCGTATGCATTTTTGATGTTATAATAAGCAGGGCATCGAACCGCTATTTTTTTCGTTCCGTTTCAAGTAAAAAAATATATATCGGTTAGGTTCCGGTTTTCGTTCAGGCAAAAATAACGGTTTTAACGGTTTTCGGTTCAGTTCGAATCCAAAAGCCCAAGAATTTACCGATTTGCCCAAAATATTTCTTTGACTCGTTTTCAACTCGTAAGAATTGGTTAAGTAAGGTAACCACGTACCTATTATTTTTATTACATCCATGATAAATTTTAGATATTAGGAAGCTACCCATAATTAACTGTCCAGTTGTAATGATCAAAGATCTCATGAATTTTATACCATCTCTAGTCTTAAAAAAAATCACCACCTACAAATAATGATTTTTATTTCATGCTTAAAGCATTGTATCTAGGAATACATGCACATTTTACCTGTATAAGAATTGTTTCTACATTGGACAATCGTTCATCTAATCTAGAGATGGCGCCTTTGAGTGGATCTAAGGATCTGTGCCGCTTGTCTAACCCTGCCAATGATTTTTTTAATTGGTCCCCGAGGGTTTTTTCTCTAGCCTCATGCCTGTCCAACTTGTCTTCGGATTTCCTTACAATTTGAATTAGCGATATCATGGCATCTCGGATGTCTTCATTTCTGAAAAGATAACAGCGTTAGATTAACACACACTATAATATTGTATAAAAATCTCAATACAAGATTTGTACATCTTTTTAAGCACAATATTTTCATTTGTCTGAGAAGGTATGTTTTTTTAAAACTTTTTTTGATGTGTGAAGTAAGACTGTCAGTTGGCCTATAATTTAAAATGCTACTCACAAAAATCAAATGTAATATGAAGATGTAAGTCCAATGAAGCCAGAAGCGGATCCAAAAATTGTCCCAGAAGGGGGCCATTCAATTTGAAAATAAACATGATACATAATGATTTAAAAAAAATATATCTATATAAAAATAGTCAATACATAATTAAGTATGTATTCTATAAAACATAGTGAACTAAACAATTAATATGCCAATTTCACAATAATGTTTTAATAAATTAGAAAAATGGAAAATAAATTCTCCTTAGGTGGGAGGGGGGGGGGGGGCGCTGGATCCGCCAATGAATGAAGGAAGTGTCATGGTTGCATACAAAGTTGTCAACCTCTGCATATTAACATTAAGTTCATTTTACAGTCATAAAGCCCTCATTCTAAAATGGTATTAATGAACACTAATTGGCGTATGTTGGTATCTGATTAAATGTTTGTTTGGATTCACATTGTTATTAATCTGTTTTTTATTAACCTCGGCGTTTATTAGTTAGTAGCGGTAATTGAGTAAAATTGTGACCCTACTTAATCAATATTGTGTAAGAGCCGTTAGAAAACCGATTTCATAATAATAAACATCAATTTCTTAATAATAATTAATTATAAGATCATCGCATCAGATGTTATGAAGGGCCTCAAGATTCAAGCCTGCTTATTTTTAGACGAATACAGCATGTACTCAGTGGCGGATTATCCTATAAGCGCAAGAGGCGCGCGCTTTGGGCCTCCGAATCTTAGGGGCCTCAAAAATTGCTTTTATAATAATTTTCGTTCAGATTTTAAATATTTTACTTGGAATTTTCTGACGATTTTAAGTTTTCCGAAAAACAGGGCCTCCAAATATTATTGCGGCTGGAGTCTCCCATGTGCTTAATCCGCCACTGTATGTACTTATTTGAAAAATACTACAGACTGCTGATTTTTCTAATTTTTAATACACTCCAAGCCTTATTATCTTATATAGAATAACGTTTTTATCCGCAGTCTTACTAATTTATGAAGATTTTTATAAACTAAGAAAGACTTGTAATTTTATATCTGAAATACATTTAATAATTGATTTTTTATAGGTTGTAGTCAAGTAATACAGATCATTAAAATAATGGGTGTTTTTAAACCGTTGTTCTGGCGTAAATTCAAGGTAAATTGGCAAAAAAAACTGAGCACAAATAAGCTGTCAGTTGTCAAATTGGCTGTCACTGGAAAAAATCGTTAATAATTCTAAAAACAAGCCGCTAAAAATACCCTATACTGATCAGTTGCGTAGCTAAAAATTTGGGGCTCTCGTGAAAACGTCACGCAAGCCCCCCTCCCACGCAATTTGTTATAGTGAGTAAACTCAATTCATTTTTTAAATTATTTTTATTCCGTACACTAAATTTTGTCGATAACGACCCGGGTTTCGCCTTTCGGCATCTTCTGGTTTTATCTAGTGCACGAATGCACTTGAACTGACGGGCAGCAATTCTTTTTTATACGGAAGATACGTTCCACAAAAACCATGTTATCTGACAAAATAACAATATTGGGAGATAGAAAATGAAGACTCAATGAGTAAATTACACTATATATTATTATTGTTAAGAAAAACAAAATTTGAATCGTTCAAATTATGTACACTCCCACAGATTTTGTCACTAACGACCCGGGTTTCGCCTTTACGGCATCTTCAGGCGTTCAAGCGCACGGATGAACTTGAACTGACGCTTAGTAAATGGATGTTTCGTGTTTATATATTAAATAAATGTATCACTGAGTCTAAAGCCATCGCTGGCAAAAAGATAAGCTCATGGAAATTCCCAAAGATTTGAGTAGTGAGTGGTTTTAAGAATTATATTTATTTGTTTGTCGGCAAAGGTTTTATGATATTATTTATGATATTATTTATATAGTGTATAGAAGTGGAGAGCCCGGAAGGTATAATATTTCGTTTAAAATCGGAAGACTGCACTTTTTTTCACTTTAGAAGTCGGAGGCAAGAACTTTAACTTTCTTTCACTTGAAGTTTTTTCACTTAAATTCACTTTAGAAGTCGGAGGCAAGAATATTAACTTTCTTGACCTAAATATTAATATTGAAAACGGTTCTCACGAATTTAAAATATTTCGGAAGCCTACATTTTCGGATACCGTGATACATAAGGATTCAATGCACCCATTTTCTTATAAACTAGCCGCTTTTCATTCAGAAATTCATAGACTTGTGAGTGTTCCTTTGAATGAAAAGAACTTTAATATCGAATTAAAAATCATCAAACAAATCGCCATCAACAATGGATACGATATGTCTCTTATAGACAATCTTTTATCAAAAAAACAAACTAAACTTGCAGAAAAAATGTTATTTAAAGGTACATTGTCAAAGGACATAGATCATACTAGGTATTGGCGTAGAATCGTTTATTTAGGAAAAACAAGACTTAAAATTATAAAATCAAATACGGACAGTCATAAGCTCTTTTTCCAGGAAATTTTAGAAATTAATAGGGCACAGCTGCACAGTCTTCCGATTTTAAACGAAATATTAAACCTTCCGGGCTCTCCACTTCTATACCCTATATAAATAATATCATAAAACCTTTGCCGACAAACAAATAAATATAATTCTTAAAACCACTCACTACTCAAATCTTTGGGAATTCCCATGAGCTTATCCTTTTGCCAGCGATGGCTTTAGACTCAGTGATACATTTATTTAATATATAAACACGAAACATCCATTTACTAAGCGTCAGTTCAAGTTCATCCGTGCGCTTGAACGCCTGAAGATGCCGAAAGGCGAAACCCGGGTCGTTAGTGACAAAATCTGTGGGAGTGTACATAATTTGAACGATTCAAATTTAATATTGAAATTCCACCAAGCACCTTCAGTCGAAATCTTAAATTAAGAAAAAACAAAATTATTCAATGCTAATTGATTATATACAGGGCTTTTATAAGGGACTAGACATACATCGCTTTCATTGCTAGAAATGTCTTGATACGTCTTGGTCTAAAGTGTGGGAATTCAATCAAACCTGTTGTTTGTTATTACTATCTTGCGAAGTTGAATTTATTGTTATGATTAAGTCTGTTATCCGCTACTGTATTTTTATTTTCTGGGGATCGAGTTAAAGCAAGAATTCCGTGTAAAAATATGGTATCAGTTCTTCTTCGTGGACTGTGTTATTTCAAAACCGTGTAAAAACCGAGTGTGTGTAGAATTTTGGGCCTTCTTTTCGATGGGACCTCATGCATCGCATGACTGCTATGAGGTAGCTACGCCGCTGTAGTGGATTCAATATGTTTTGAGTGGTTGCCAGCAAAGTTGTCAACTCAGATTAAAAATAAAAAAAACAATAAGTAATACTAATAGTATTAATTAACTGGTATGTATCATGTCTCAGGACACATACTTTTATTTTTATTCTCAGGTCGGCGGGATATTTCTTGGTATCTCGGAGTTATTGAATTTATTTATATGACGTAAATATTCTTTATCCTTAATATAAATACTCCGGACAAATATGTATTCCTTTTTATTTACTCCCTATTTTTATTTAGTGGTGATAACAATCTAGTGATGATGTTAAATAGTTTTATGATATTTTAACGATACGTTGCGATGTCATTCATGCCATTACTTGTTTATATTGCCCTATCATTATAAATTAAAAATAATTAACAGTAATAGCTACTCATAATAGCGATTAGTTCAATTAATTAAGGGCCCTCCAACTCATAAAAATGTCTAACTTACAATGTGTCACGATTTTATATAGCCTGGTTGATTCAAAACTGTTAACAAGATTGAATAATGTTTTGTTATTTATTTCCTATGATTCCTTTGCGAATACAATCACTTAAATTTTGATGTTAACGTGATCCTCTACGTTGATTTTAATCATTCTTTATAAAGAATTTTTTTTTTCGTCATTATCAGTTTATTTGACCAGAGTAGTAGATAATTTTCATTCATTTTATATCTACTTTATTATTTAAGTATTTTTATAAAGTTTTGTGCGGTATAAATCGTATATTTAGGGAAGATCTCGTAGTATTTTTTTTGTGTGAAATTTATTGTTATACTGACTTGAGACAGAATATAGTTTTGATATAATTTAAAATGGTTTCAAAGACATTTATATTTATTTATCAATGTATTACATGATTTTTTGAAACATTCGTTTAATTACTGTTATTGATATTTCATCTCTTTTTGTGACATTCGCTGTGAAAAGATTGTTGGGAATTGATGAGAGAATTGGTAAAATGATAAATGATGGATTGAGTAATGATTATTTAGAGCATATGGCAACCACCGGCCCGCCGAGCTCTTTGTCCGGTCCTGATTCATCTCGGTGACATATTAGAGAAGGAAATTAATAGTTCCAGGGAGGAATTAAGTAATGGAGATGACACCGGCACTTGCAGTAGCTCCACTCTACTAATCACCACCATATAAGAAATAGGAACGTGTTTTATTTAATTTAATATTACTTTATTATATTTGATAATTTGGTCCGGCCCTTGACTCGGAGACAGAATGATAATTTGCTCCCCAGACCTAGGAAAGGTTGCCCATGCCTGATTTAGAGTATCCTCAGCAATCAAATAACATATTGGCAATATTTACGCAGACAGGTCACAAAAGGAATCACATTCATTACACATTGACATAATAATAATATTGTGTCAATTTATATTTTCTCGACGCTGAATAATAACATTAATTTGATTTTAATTTCATATCCTCAATTTAATAGTACTGACCTATGGCACATAGATAATATTAATAAGTATAAATCACTAAAAAAATGTGCGTTATCTCTATTGAAGGATTATAAAAAATATTCGATATTTGTATATCGGTTGCTTAACTAAATTTGGGTCCATTTTCTGAATTACATTTCACTAAACCCATCATAAAAAAACTACTAGTCTTGTCGTAGCTGTATCCTTCTATTATTAGTCTCTCCTAAAACGAAAGCTCTAGCAACTGAATAACATGCAATAACTTTTGTTGGGATCCTCAAGTGATGACATGGTAAAAAGTTCAATGTAATTTTAAACTGATATATCGTCGAAGTTGGTGAGTATCAGATTGATAGTTCTAAGCAAACAGAAAATTAAAATCAGTATCAGCTTTTAGGATAAAGCGTCTGGCATGAATATTTTATATTACATTAATAATTTTATTATATTGATAATAGATGCATTAATGCCAATCTGACACAAATAACAGTTTACAATAATTAATCAGGGACAATAGCCTGCATTTAAATCAGCATTAATAATAATTTTCTATAAAAATAAATGCTTCTTTTAAACACCAACAGAGCATACTTAACTTATTTTTGTTAGTTACGAACTTCTTCAACATCTTAAATATTAAAATAGAAATTTTATACGCTTAGGAAACATTCGTCTTTATAAAATCTAAGTCTGGATCAGTTTCCACAATATCTTGTATATTTCTCTAGCTCAGTAATTTTTTCACCCTGCTTCAAATCGCGACATTAGCAGCTTGTTCTATGCATTGATATAAACAGTAATTTATATTACGCATTTCTTTATTCTTAAAATAGTTGTAAAAGGCGGCATTCTCTGAATTGCATATGAGGCGAACTATTGACTATAGACGTAGCCACAAAGTTTATTTACCTCAACTATAAATACAACTTTCTGAGTAGATTAATTATAACAAAATATTTCTTGTTACATCCATATCAAACCGCACGACGTATTTAGAAATGATTTGAAGTTAACCCTTTCATTGTAAGAATATAAATGCTCAATCAAGTATTGTTTAATGCAGTAGTTTCCAAATTTAATGTTACTACGCCTCCCTTTGAAAATGAAAATATCTTCGCGCATCCCCATTCTTTATTTTATATTCACGTTTAATATTTGATAAATAAATATTTTAAGCTGTTCGCGCCTCCCCTTACAATAGTCCACGTCTCCCATGTGAAAAATCGCTGGTTTAATGTGTCAATAAGAATAATAGTAGAGTACTCCAGAAAACTCCAGGTTTTGAAGTTTTGCGATAAACAAGTTTTTTTTTTAATTGTTACAAGGATCAAAACTCTACCATGGTTTTTTTAAATTTTAAAACGTATGTATTTTATACTATTAAAAAACAAAAATTAAATCGTGATAATACATTTTAATAGTAAACATAATCTGTTGAAATGGAGTTACTTTAGGATCATTTTGAATTTTATCAGAAAAGAATATCATTTATGAATAATAATTAGTAAGTAAGCATATTAAAAACATCATGAAAAGACGAATACTATCTACTTACAATGTGGGTACTTCACCATTGATATGAAAATTATTTTTTGTGGGAAACAGTGGCGTAGCTAAAAATTTGGGGCCCTCATGCAAACTTCATGAAACGCATTTTGCTATATTAAGTATGTAGAAATTTGGGCCCCCGTTTTTGCATTGCATAAATCTGCTATGTGGTGGCTACGCCGCCGTAGGAAAGTGTAAAAACAAAACTCTGTGTATAGAATGCATACATTAAATCCTATTTTTGTGAATATAAGTAAATGAACAGTGGCGGATTGCGCACTTTGGAGGCCACAGCTGCAATAAATGGTGGAGATCCTGGTTGTTTGATAAATTTCTAAATACTAATGATCATAATTCTCAGTATAACAGGTCACCACTTTGTGTCGTATTGTTCTTGAAGTAACATAATTTCAACAACTATATTATCTGGTCTGTTTTTTTCTTATCTGATTTGTTTTTATGTTATAAAGTCATGTCATGTTTAACTATTCATGAAGTAAGATTTCAATTGATTTTTCAGTATACACTCATGTCTCTTTTTATGGGGATCTTTTTTATGCGGTTTTGAAGTTATGCAGTTTTAAAAAATAATGGAACTTATCCCTCAATTTTCTATGTAGTTCAAGGCTTTTTTTATGCGGATTTTTTATATACGAGTCTCTGTGGAACGTATCTACCGAATAAAAAGAGTGTATTTTGAAAAAGTTATTGGGTAATGAGTATTGTTGTATGTATAGTAATAATGCCAGTAACTACAGTAACAGTAACATGTATAAATAGTAGAATGCCAGTTAAGTACAGTAACAGTAACATTATTTTTTTGAGATTAAAATTCATAAAATAAGTCGAGGCTGATTAATCGTTTTGAAAATAAAAAGCCAACTGTAGGAAAGGCTTGAAATAAAAATAAAACCACATCAACTTTTGTACAAAGAAGATTTACTAGGAGCAGGGCCGGCGCCACCATACAGGCTAAATAGGCAACCGCCTAGGGCGCAAACCATTAAGGGGCGCATAAATGGAGTATTGAAACTATTTTTATGTACTCTAATAATAATAAATAATAGTACGTTTTATTTTATTTTGTTCGTTATGATTATTTATGTATCGTATTCTATGTGATTCGAAAATGAGATGTTGAGCGACTGAGTAACAGTTCACGTAGAAACACTTCTGTTGAGGTACCTCAATTAGGAGGCCATATGCTCCACATTGGGAGCGGACATGGGTAAATAAAAATAAAAAATTCTAAAGATCTCGAATTGTTTTGTTTCATTATTTAGAAAAAAAAAGACTTTGTTTGGGGGCGCGGCAATAATCGTTGCCTAGGGCGCCAAATAACCTCGCGCCGGCACTGACTAGGAGATAAGAATTTTAAGTCCTCTAGTTTCGGTAAATTTTGGTTTTTAGTTTCAATAGTTCAGCACTTCAATGATCATTGTTCTATGAACACCTATAATTGAAAAACAATATACAGGAGATCGAATTAGACATGGTCGTTTATTCGAATGAAACCTGAATCGGCTTAAATATATAGACATGAGGCAGCGAAGTGTTAAGATGCTGGTTATTAATGGACGCCATTTGATCCTGCACCATTGCAGCTTCTTAGAAATAGTAGCCGACATCGAAATGCATCAAACTGCGATCGAATGCAGCAGGAAGTAATAAAATAATAGTGGCTTAGTTGTTATTTTTATGGCATACGCTTAGTGGGCATATGGCACTGAAACACATTGCTTTACCAATTTGATTCGAGCAGTCAGTTAATTATATATCACGACAAACGATGTGAAGAACCTATCAGTTTTTAAACATTTGTTTATATTCAGCTTGCATTATAAGTCGTTAATATTTAATGGTGTTTTTGATATTTGACGAGACCAGTAGCGTAGCAAGGGGGGTGTGGCAAAATGTGCGGGCGGCACATTTTTGGGGACGGCATTTTCAATAATAAATACAATGTTTTTCGAAAAA
This sequence comes from Himalopsyche anomala, assembly GCA_031772345.1. Classification (NCBI taxonomy): domain Eukaryota; kingdom Metazoa; phylum Arthropoda; class Insecta; order Trichoptera; family Rhyacophilidae; genus Himalopsyche; species Himalopsyche anomala. Next base: position 38,717,586 of record CM062822.1, on the reverse strand, counting down.
TTATATTTATACATAAAACAAATTAAGCCACCTGTAGTAAAAACTCCTTTTTTTAAAACCATGTCCGCTCAACAGAAGTGTTCCTACGACAACAGTTTGTTACTCAGTTGCTCAACCTCTCTTTTTCCAAAGAGAGTAGGGTTAGAAGGATAGGGCTAGGACAGGACTAGTGATAATCTAATCGCTCTCGATAAGAGTTAAGTTAAGAGGATAGGATAGGTGGGAGGGGGAAATTCAAGACATCACATACATCCATGCCTTCAAACAGAAATTCATCAATCGATTGAAAAATCAATTTATAAAACTGTCCGTACCGGGATTTGACCCGTGCCCTCCGTAACCGAAGCCAACGACGTTGACCACTCGACCACACAGACGACAGTTTATAGTTAAGACAACTCCTAGTTCATAGTTAAAAAATAGTATAGTATAGTAGTAGTAGTAATAGTAAGTGATTTAAAACAAAATTAGAGGAAGTATAACGGGCGGCAGAAATCTTTCCTACGACACTGGACGAGACTCAGAGTAAAAATCTGTGATCGTGAATATACGAACTTATTTAAATGTTATACCGATTGAAAAAAACAACATAAATATTTTTTCGTCTGTTTATATGGGTATTCTACGAATATCAAAAAATACTTCCATTTTTTGAATATTAAAAATGACAATAAATTAAACTAATGTTTTTTTTTTAGATTTTACTAACGCATCATTATTAAAATATTTAGGTCATTGCTGGGTTCGTTGTCGAGAAATCGAGATCGTAAGCCTCAGTTGCAGCGCTCACGGCAGTGGCGGATCCAGAAATTGTCCCACGAGGGGGCCATTCAATTTGAAAATAAGTATGATACATAAATAATACATTAAAAAATAGATGAAAGCCTTTTTTTATGCGATTTTTTTTTTGCGCGATTTTGAAATTACGCTATTTTTTTGGACGGCACCGTAAAAAAATATTTTTTGCGCTAATTTGAGGAACAATTTTTTTTTTCATACATTTTTGATACTTTTTTACGCGATATTTTGATTTTTGGAACCGATTTATCAAATCATATGAAAGTGAGGTTTTTTTACGCGCCACCTTCCTCCAATGTATCGCGTAAAAAAAGATTGGGTGTATATAAAAATAGTCAATACATAATTAAGTAAGTATGTATTCTATAAAACATAGTAAACTAAACAATTAAAGAGCCCATTTCAAAATAAAGTTTTAATAAATTATAAAAATGGAAAATAAATTCTCCCAAGGAGGGGGCCATGGCCCCCATGCCCCCCCCCCCTTGGATCCGCCAATGGCTCACGGGGTGTAATTCTAGTACTGACAGTTTTATGCATATTTTTTTAATTATATTTAATCGTTTATTTTTTTATTACTGTCCAAACACCCATAAGAATAATGTTAAATAATCCCGCATCGATCGTTCCCCGATTTACCGATTTCCTCGATCTATTGTCTAAATCAGTGCTTCCCAACCTGGGGTCCGCGAAAAATTGTATTCTTTCAACATTCTTTGTGATAAAATACGGAGAAATAAAAAAAAATTGGGGGTCCGCACATTATTGTTTTCAGATTTAGGGGTCCGTGGCATGAAAAAGGTTGGGAAGCACTAGTCTAAATGTCATTCTGTCACAAATATTATCTCACAACTAAAATGCCTCAATGAAGAAAACTCAAACTCTAGCTCTGAGAAAAACAAATCAAGACGTTGAAAAAAATCCAGGAGAAAAATGAATTGACATACCAAAAAGACTTAAAAAAGTACGCGAGTTTGAAGGATGACTGTTTAAGCTTGAGTACCACACTGCAAATAGGCAATTTAGTATGTATAATGAAAATAAAAAAATACTTATTCTTTAACAAAAAAGTGAAATAAATATATTTTTTTTTAAACAACTAAACATTTGTTTAATTGTTATTAGAAGGTTTACCGCATTTTTTGTTTGGTTACTATGGTCCATTGAAAAACGTGAAGTCGGGGTTTCACTGTAAAACAAATTTTCTGAAGGGGGGGGGCTTGCGTGACGTTCCCCGAATTCATAGCCACGCTACTGAATACCACACTAATCAATTAATGATTAATTCAATCAACAGTCAATTAACAGTCAATCAAATTGGTTTCACCCTAAGGTTGTTTTTAGGTATTATGAATTATTTAAAAATAGTCTAACTTCAGACTTCTTGGGTCAGCAAACTTTTTAAGAAACAGACCGGATGTTTGTTTAAATGCGAGTGCTGAAAGAAAAATATTGTTGCTAGAATCGTATTAGACCATTTATTTACATCAGTGGTTCCCAAACATATTATGCTCATGGACCCCTTTGAATGAAAAAACGTGACCATGGACCCCCGAGTGAAATAACAAATTTAATGCCTTGAATGGTATTTTTTATCCATATCCGCTTCTAATGCGAAGCATTTGGCCTCTTAAAGGAGGTATCTCAACAGAAGTTTTACTATGAAAACTGTTTGTTACTCAGTCGTCCAAAATCTCTTTTCCAAAGAAAGTAGTAGGGATAGAATGATAAGACTAGGACAGGACTAGTGGTTAACGAATCGCTCTCACTACGCCCAGTTATTTAAGGATCGGAAAGGTGGGGGAGAGGGAATATTACACATCACAAACACCCATACCTCCGAACAGAAATCGATAAATCCTGTTGGTACTGGGACTCGAACCCGTGAGCACGGTAGCCCACAACGCTAACCGCTGTGCCACAGGACCCGATTTCATATTAATGCTATTTAAATATTTTTTACCGACCGATATTTATACATAAATGCAATATAAAAAAGTATTTACTCAAAATAGATAAATTAATCTATGTTTTTCATTATCTACTACAGAAAACTAAACTTATCCCTCTCGTTTCGCCCAGTAGAATGATAAATGGTGATGTATTTTTTTTAACTCTTCGTGTCCTAACCGCAAGAAATTCGACCCCAAATAGCCACATTATCTTAAATATGTATTTTAATATGAGTGATACAATGTTTATAATTTAGGTTTTCTTAAATCATAATTATTTGGACCTTTTGCAGAAGAAAAAAAACATTCGATCGTAAGTTATGTCTCTATTAAATAATAATGAAAAAAACTCGGTGCGTCATTTTATATATGTAAGTTCTGGCAACATGAGAAATCGTAATCCTTTCATATTAATAAAAAAAGCTGTCAGGAATATTTTATATACATATATCTATTCTACCGGGGATCCCCTGACGGTATGGAACCACTGATTTATATGTTCATGTTATTATGTAGACATTGTAAACAAATATGATTTATATCAGATACAATATAATGTTAAATATCTATTAAAATGTACATGTATACATATTATAATAATTATGTTCATCTTATAAAAATGAGGTATTTCTTATAAATAAAATATTTACTCATAAACATCTGGGCCTGAATCAAAATCTTTTGAAAGCTGGATCAGGCCCGCTGGCCGTACATTAGTTTTTACCCTACGCCAGTGCTTCCCAAATTGGGGGCCACCGCAGAACATGTTTTGTATTGAGGGGGCGGTGGTATGATTTTTTTGGGAAGCATTGCCCTATCCCATTAGGCTATATCTATGCTTGTATCCTCCACTGGCTTGACTATATTTTTTTATCGCTACAATCCTTCCGACGCCTTTGTTAAAAATAAAATAAAAACATTAATTGAAAAGACAGCAATGTATTTGACTATTGACCTATATTCTGCGTTTTACCAAATTTCCCGGCTTATTCCCGGTTTTTCTACCATTTCAAAATTTCCCCGATTTTTTGCATCCTAGCCACAAATGACAAAAATTAAAAACCTTTTATTGATTTAATAGATCTGATGATGATTACTCACGTTACTTCTCGAGCCAGCGTGCAAGTAACATGCTGTAATATAAGTATTAGGCCAACAGCTAGCAGCTTCATTTTTATCTGAAAACAGAAAGAAAAAAAAAATATTTAAGTTAAGTGACACTGCGAAAGCCAGAGCAACCATAATTATCGTGGCATAGACTAAACCAGGGTTTCTCAAATATTTTCTGGAATGGAACACTTCGCAAGTCCGGAAAATATAAAGAGTGGATGTTGTTGTCACTCTTAGACACTTAATCTTAGCATCGTAAATAATATCTATATATTTCAGAAAATCAATATCTTATGATTTATAATACATTTAAACATTCTACAGAAATTATAGTTGAGTGCAGTGTTCCCTCTAATTTTCGGAAGGTTGTGTGCGCAAAAGACATCGGCTTTGCAATTTTGACAAAAAATAAAAAGATTTGTGCGCCACATAACGGTATTTAGACCTACTAAACGAAAAGGTTGATTATTAATAATGACAATAATTAACAACACTATTTAATTTATTTATTTATTCTGGTGGTGGTATAGCTGATGTAACTTTTGTGCGCTTTGTTGTATGTGCTCGTGCTCGGCGAGTTGTGTGCGCGAGGGAGCTTAGAGGGAACACTGGTTGAGTGCTGATTTAATTTTAGGATATTATTTTTCTTTATTTAACAAGGGGCTCGCCAGGGTGGCTGAAATTTGATAAGGGTTCATGTGAGTCGCTCCTAGCTCCCTCCAGCCCACCTCCGATAGTAACTCGACAGTTCTGACGAATGAGAATTATTCTATAATTCACTAGGAACTAAATAACAAGCTACTGTTACAGTGCCGAATGATACAAAAATGGTACCGATTAAATCAATTTGTGCATTTTATAAAAAGAATTTTCATTCAGCCTGTTTAAGCGCCATTTCTCATTTTAATACACCGTTGTATAGCACAGTTATATGGTTCAAGTAATCAATTCAATATTTATTCTGACAATCACTTTCCTTATTTTATTTTGTGAAAAACTCATTGAACTCTGTATATTAATTAATCTATATGCACTGAGATGATTAAATACAATATAATAACTACCCAAGTATAGGCCTTGCTCCCATTCCCAATTTTTACTGACATGGGGTTATCTGTAAATCATTTCAAGAAAAGGACTATAACAGGGATGGCGAACAAGGGACCCGCGGGTCACCCAGTGAGAAATAATCTAACCCGCTTGAACTTTTACAAATGATAGTTTTTATTTAAAGCTTTCAAGCCGACCAGCGAGGAACTCAATCTATGTGACCCGCGACGTGATTTTTTAAATTTTTCAAATCAAATTTGACCCACTTGCGAAAAAGGTTCGCCATCAGTGGACTATTATATATCGACTGTGCAAAAGACAAAGGACGTAACCCACACATATAAAATTTTACAGGAGGCACAAAAAACGTGTTTTGATGATTTTTGGAAATATGAAAATTATGAAATATACACAACCTTGAAGTGCACGGAGAATTCTAAACTGCTGTTTAATTGACATAAGCTAATGTTAATTAATGAAATTGTCGGGGAAAAACCTTTATTTCAGTCTTTTTTCTTGGTTTTAATTTTTTACAAGGTCATCTTTTTCAAACTTAAAAGCTAAATTTAAAAACTAATTCGGCGTTTGTAGCTTCCATCTTTTTGATAGAACGCGTATCAAGTTTGATACATTGTGAGTATCGAAAAAAATGTGGCTTACGTCCTTTTTCCTTTCCACAGTCGATATGGTTAGAGCTCCTCAAATTATTACTGCATGACGTTGTCGTTATTCGCCGATTACGTACCTTTGCATACCTACCACCCAGAGATCGGCTGGAGGGGGCTCGGAGGGACTCACACGAGCCCCTTGCAAAATTTTACTAATGCCGGCGAGCCCCTTGTTTTTTAAGAGAAAACAATATTCTCAGTTCAAATTAGTACATAACTGCAATTTCCGACTTATATATTTATCTACGACAGCTTTAATATACACAGTTATACATTTTTAGCCATTTACATTGATAAGTTTACGGTAAATTGGATTTTGTTACATATTATAAGTGTATTAAGTAACAATCGATTGCTTATTTAAGCATTGCATATAATTACACAGGAGTGATAAAAAACATTCACTTCTTCCCAGCGGTGGGCTGCCAATACGTTAACAAAAGGCTCGCTTAACTCAAAGCAATACCCGGTGCTTTGGGGAAGGAGTGAATTTTTTATTGCTCCTTTGCAATTATATGCAATACTTAAATGAGCAATCGATTGTTACTTAATACACTTATAACACGTAACAATATGCAATTTACCGTAAACTTATCAATGTAAATGGGTTAACATGTACTACTGTGTATACTGAAGCTATCGTAGATAATATATAAGTAAGAAATTGTGGTTATGTACTAATTTGATCTGAGAATATTGTTTTTCTTAAATTAACAAGGGGCTCGCCGGCCTTAATAAAATTTAACAAGGGGAGATGTGTTTTGAGATTAAGCGAGCCCCCTCGTTATCGAATTGGCAGCCCACCACTGCCACCACCACCCTACAACCTATCAGTTTTATGGTATCGTTGTATTTTTTTATTATATCTATAGTTTTTAATGAAAACAACGAATTATTTGAATATTTTACTACTTTAATATTGCGAGTGTTTCCATTCTGGAACTCGAACCTTAAACCACTGTTTCTTAACCGGTGGTCCGCGAAGATTTTTGGGTAGTCCGCAAAAAAATCTGCAGTTTAAAAATAGTTAATATTCATTTATAAAAGCTTATATTGGTGGTCCGCAAGATATTTTTTGATTTTTTGGTGGTCCGCGGATGTAAAAAGATTAAGAAACATTGCCCTAAGCCGCACAAACTAGAATAATAAACCAAGAGCCACCAGCTACTTATATTTATTGTAAAAAATATCTACATATAATAAATACTAACAAAAAACAATCAAAAAAAAAATGAGAGATTGTAATAGAGTAAAAAAAGAAATGAAGCATGCTTTTATATTATTATTATAATATATTACACAATATTGCTGTGATAATAAAATGACAGAGTGCGGGTCCTAATTACATGTGTATTTGAGCAAAAACAGAAAAATGTCCGATAAGGTCAATCTCTTAGCGGAAGAAAGATTTTATTGGGAGTTCACTCATAATATCTTAATAATTTAGTGCTTATCGTGATATTATGTAAATATTCTTAGTCGAATTCTACTGAAAAATGTTATCAGAGTTAATGAAGAAATTATGATACTGTTCCAATGCTGTCAGAAGATACCTTGTTAATTATTATTTTCTTTGTACATATAATGAAACTGCCAAGCTAATTTTTTTTGCACTTAAATTGTTTATTATTTTATTTCAGATGGGCCTTTTAGAGGAATTCGAGACCCACGACTATTGATCATTTTTAAGCCACCAATGTCAAAAGTATAGCAAAATTATACATGCTTGTATTGTGGTTTTTATTATTTCATCGTTGTATTGGTAGAATAAATGGTGGGTCAATACTTACATTGACTCTTTAAATTCTTGAATATTAATTCTTAGCCTGATTTTTTTTATCGGTCGTTATTATTAATGCAGATCTAAAAAGTAGACAATTTACCCTGCCTATTCATTTCAAACATTATTTGTGTCAGCTGGGCATAAATGCATCAATATTCTTATATTATAATTATCTATGTAACATAAAATATCGACGCTAGACATTTTTGATAAGAAAAATATTTTTATATATATATATATATATATATTTAAACTATGTCCGCTCCCAATGTGGAGCATATGGACTCCTAATGGAGTTTATCTCAACAGATGTGTTTCTACGAGAACTGCTTGTTACTCAGTTGCCCAACCTCTCTTTTACTTAAGAGAGTAGGAATAGAGGGATAGGACTATGACAGGGCTAGTGGTTAGCTAATCGCTCATGATACGCCCTGTACGTAGGATAGGGTGGATGGGAGGGGGGAATTCAAGACATCACATACATCCATGCCTACGAACAGAAATTCATAAATCGATTGAAAAATCAATTTATAAAACTGTTCGTACCGGGATTCGAACCCGGGACCTCCGTAACCGAAGCCAACAACGTTGACCACTCGACCACACAGGTGTAGATTGATTTTTCAATCGATTTATAAATTTCTCTCCGAAGGCATGGATGTATGTGATGTCTTGAATTCCCCCCTCCCACCTACCCTATCCTATGAACGGGGTGTATCGAGAGCGATTAGCTAACTACTAGTCCTGTTTAGCCCTATCCTTCTATTCTTACTCTCTTTGGAAAAAGAGAGGTTGAGCAACTGAGTAACAAGCAGTTCTCGTAGAAATACTTCTGTTAAGATAAACTTCATTAGGAGTCCATATGCTCCACATTGGGAGCGGACATGGTAAAAAAATATATATAAAAATATCAGCGAAGGTTGTCACAAACATTGAATGATAGTCAAATTGTCAAATGTTTTGTTAATTTTCGCGTGAAATATGGTATTAATTATACAACGACTTTGGTGGATTACTCCATAAGTGCGCGAGGCGCTCGCTTGGGGCGTCCAATCTTAGGGGCCAGAAAATGCTTATATTTTATGAAACCCGAATAATATTTTGTATTCAGTTTTAGTAATTCAAAGAACAGGACCTTCAAACTTGATTGCGACTAGAGCCTCCCAAGTGTTTAATTCGTCACTGTACAACGAACACTAATACCAGATCTTTCTTCTCTTGCGGGAACTACTCAATCCTCTATAATCCGTTACACCATTTCCGATGTACAGAACAATTACAAATGACGTAAAGAGTAACACAGTTTTGTTAAAAGTTTTACAAATGATCAGCAGAAGTTTTTAAGATACTTTTGCAAAATACTTAGTCAAATTAAAATTAAAAAACGTGTTGCAGCATCGACAACAAAAAATTTCAGTAGTTAATTTATCATCATGTCGACTGGAAAATCATCATGTGGACTGTGGATATAAAATTTTACAGGAGGCGCAAAAAACGTGTTTTGATGATTTGGGCCATATGGAAATTATGAATTATACACAACCTTGAAGTGCACGGAGACTTCTAAATCGGTGTTTAATTGACATAATCTAATATTAATTAAAGAAATTGTCTACGAAAAAACTTTATTTCAGTCTTTTTTCTTGGTTTTAAGATTTTACAAGGTCATCTTTTTCAAAATTAAATGCTAAATTTAGATACTATTTCGGCATTTGCAGCTTTCATCCTTTTGATAGAACGTGTATCAAGTATGATAGATTGTGGTAATAAAAAAAACCTGTTATGATAAAACTGTGGGTTACGTCCTTTTTCCTTTCCACAGCCGATGTGTAAATAATTATATTTTTATGTATTATAATAGTGTGGTAAAAAATCTTTGATGTATATAATTCTAAACATTATTATCAATTAAAATTGAGAAAACAAATCTTACACCGTTACATGACGTTTTAAGCCCGTTTGTAAATAATGGAACCATCACGGCTTAGACGTATTATATTTATGATAACATTATTTTGATAATTGCTGACAATACTACAGAATACATTTAATTAGATGTCTTATTAGTGCATTTAATAAATACATAAATAATTAAAAAATGCTAGAAATTCATATTATTTCAATACATTATTATTGTACTTTAACACGATACTGTAGGGCCGTCATAAAAAAACGGGTCACAGAAATATCGGTACACGAGTTCTATTCGGAATCAACTCAAATAACATAGTTTTGAGATAATGGTGATATAATATTTCACGTAGAATATTCATATGATGCTAATTAAAAAATCAATACTGAGACAACAAATTTGAGATAATATTTTAAAATTGAACTCATAACAATCTCAATATATCTAGTTCAATTCAGTGGCGTTATAAGGGGGGTGCGGCAAGTGCGAACCACCCCGGGTGGCACATTTTTGGAGGCGGCATTTTAAATAAATAGTCAAAAATAAATTCAATATTTTTCAGGAATTTATATTCATAAAAAATCAAGCCACCTGTGGTAAAAACTCCTTGTTCATAGTTAAAAAATTCAGATATAAGTGATTCAAAACAAAAATAGAGGAAACATTGGGGGCGGCGAATTCAAGGATCGCCCCGGCGGCATAACCCCTCCCTATGCCACTGGTTCAATTGCAAGCAAATAGCTTGCTTTATTATTGAATTTAAGCAAATACAACTTCCGATAGAATTCCATACGGTATATATTACCTACTTTCTTTTAGATAACCAAGCCAAATAATGTACATTTTCTCATTTAATAATAAGGGAATGACTCTCTGCACACAGTGGCACCATTGAACTTGGGTAACGATATACAATGTTCCATGTTTTATTGGTTGTGTTCAGCGGTGGGATGCCGATACGGTAACACGGGGCTCGGTAATGAATAAAGTTATTCGTGATGTTCCGGGGAAAGTGTGATTTTTTTGTCACTCATATGCAATTATACCCAATAATTATTAAAGCTATCGAATGTAACTGTGTATACTTATACTTTTCACGCAATGTATCGTAATTTATTCAATATCAATAGCTGAAAAATGTACGTCAGAAATTCCAAATGTATATTACCACTTTATAGATTATATAACGCAAAGATCTGAGTATAATGTATTTATTAATTTAACAAGGGGATCGCGCGAGCCCCTGTGAGCCCACCCCTGGTTGTGTTCGAAAGATTACAATAATAATAGTAATAAAAAGCCATCAGTGCAGCATTAGGGTATTTTACCAATAACGAAGAGTTTATTGGGAGAAAGTAGCATGAGAACTATTCATGTAAGTTTTACCTAGTTTTATTGTAATACCGGCTAAGGGTTAAATAAAATAAATATTTTTTGCCAACCCTATTTATTGTACTCACATGTGTGCAGTACCACCTATGTTTTTGTGATTGGATATGACCCGTGGCTTCTAGTTATCTAGGGTCAATTTAGAATAGGTTTCTTCGTAATTTTTGATCATTTCTATGTTAATTGCTATCATAAGATGCATTACATATTTTCATTCAATTAATAATTTATTCATATTTCCAGTCAATACTCGAGTAAAATAGGGCGGATGAAGTGTTTGATTATATTGAATACCAAATTAAATATTTGTGATATGCAATTATTGAATTGTTATAAAATATAATCATCTATATTCATTGAGGGCTGTGTGAAGGTTTCGTTTTTTTTTTACGAAATTTGATGTATTACATTTATTTTCATAGCCACATTGTATTAATTGTTGTTTGTAGTGGCGGATTATCCATATACTTTTAATTCGGATTTTTACATAATTTCACTACTTTACTTGAAATTTTCTGACTTTTTTATGTTATCCGAAAAACAGGGCCTCCAAATTTTATTGCGCCTGAGGCTTCCTATTCGCTTGATCTGCCACTAGTTGTTTTTTTACGAAAAGTATGTTTTAAAAGATTGGTCTTACTTTGTGCTACAAAAAAACAGTCGTTACAAAAGGTTTAAATGGAACTATATTATTAAAAATCTGTATCTTAGAAATCATAAGAAATATTTTAATTTTGTTTTGATAAATATAAAATAAACATGAATTAGGTATCCACTTTCCAAAGAAACATTTTTTCTCTGAAATAAATATTCTGGGGTGTACGCCTTTATTGTTTTGCTTCTGTCTGTAAGTAACATCCACAATATATAAATCATTACTTCTTATCGGTAATATAATCTATTTTATGTGTTTTAAAAAATATTTATTGTATAAATCATAAAAATGGTGTTTCTTTGGATTACTAGTATTTTATGGTTTATAAAATAAATAAATCTATATTAAGACTAATTCAAATTATTGATGAGATTTTATGAAAAAAAACACGTGCAAAGTATTAAGAAAGTACATCTGATTATATTTATCTTTTAGTACAATTTAAATAAAAAATAATCAAAATGTCCAACCATACAAGGATCTTCAATACAGGTGGAATTCTAGTTGTTATGTTTGAACTCAATCAAGAAAACTGTATGTTACACTTCACTAAAAGTAGAATGTTGACTAAATTCATTAATACTTTTGGTTTTTAAAATTTTCATTCAAGCACTTATTTAATAATTTAAATACCAAAATAGCCACTCGTCAAACAACAGGACAGCGCACAGACTCCGACAAGGCATTAGTCGCCGTTCAAAAGTGAAGTTACACTGATGTGATGAGATGATTGTACTTGATATAAAAATAAAACAGGGTTGGAACAATCATTAATTAAACGAATTGTAACATGGTAAACATTTCACAATTATTCTCAATTGACTGAATTGAAATCTATGTTATGACCATTATAAATAAGCACAGGAATATGTTTTGTAGTTTGGTTATAAAGTGGATTAATTCATTTTTTTAAATCTTTTCATCCTATTCTAAGAAGGGCTCGAACTGGATTGGAATGAATCCGTACTGTACTGGCTTGTGAACTAAAGTTAGGATAGATTACAAACTTGTAAAAGTTGCGTCAAATTAAATTAGTTGCGTGTAAATTTTTGAGAAAACAATTTATAAGAACTTTTTCAAACGATTTTTTGAGCCCCATTTTTGTACGCGAGAAGTTATTTGTTTATTATATTATATACACAAGGACTTAAATATGAGATATCATAAGAATATTGCTTCCGAAATATAAATAAAAACATTGTATGCAGGGGTGGGCTGGAAGGGGCTCGGAGGGGCTCGCGCGAGCCCCTTGTTAAATTTTACTAAGGCCGGCGAGCCCCTTGTTAATTTAAGAGAAAACAATATTCTTATATCAAATTAGTACATAACTTCAATTTCTGACTTATATATTATCTACGACAGCTTTATTATACACAATAGTACATTTTTAGCCTCTGACATTGATAAGTTTACTGTAAATTGCATAGTATTAAATATTATAAGTGTTTTAAATAACAATCGATTATTCATTTAAGTATTGCATATAATTGCATTGCGTGATAAAAAAATTCACTCCTTCCCTAGAACACCAAAAATTGCTTTGAGATTAAGCGAGCCCCTTGTTAACGTTTTAGCAGCCCACCGCTGATTGTATGCATAAGAACTTGGCAAGAAAGTCAACCTAACTAGTTCTGACAACATTGATCTTGGTACAAAAAATAGTAGGTACTCATCTAAACTCACTCACATTCACGCGGAATATATCAACTACCGTTTGACATTGTTACAGTTCTCCCAGTGTAATCGTCTATGGCAGGCAGACATTTTGGAAGAAGAAATTATTTATTTACACTATTTTTAAATGGTCACCATTCTAACATTTAAGTTATACCAACCGTGAATACCAAATCGTAAGCGTGATGCAAAATGTATTTTGTAAGAATCACACACGCTTGTTAATCAGCGACGTAGCCAGCTCTGACCGCAAAACAGAATAATCATGGAATGAGCGAGGGTCCAGCGTAAAAGGGGTCCAAATTTTAACAAACTTAATATAAGAAATTGCGTTGGGGGGGGGGTCTTGCGTGACGTTTGCATGAGTTCCTCAAATTTCTAGCTACCCCACTGTTGTCTTTCATTCCAGTATGTAAATGAAATACAACATAATACTTTTAAGTGTATTTCATTTGACTGTATAGGTTGGAGTTTAGACTCTAGGTGACTTTTTAAGTTTAAGCAAAAAGAAAATATAAGCATTTGGGTTAATACAGCTCAGTTTTAAGCGAATTGTCACTTGATGATTTCTTGCAGCAAACCGGCGATATACAAAAATAATGCTGAGTATTTCAGACTACCCTTAATTATTTGTGTATAGACCTTAATAGAATTGAGAATTGCGTCGTAAAGAAAGACTTTTAGCACAAAAAAAAAATATATGGAGCTAGCCGATCACCAAGCAACGCGCACTAGTGGGTAGCCGGCCGAAAGAGGCTTCTCAAACCCAACTGACGAAATTTACAAAAATCAAAACGAAGTTTTACACCGGACCAAATCCACCCCTTCTCCGGAACTCCGAGAATAGCTCTAAGAGTGAGCGAGCCGTTTGTAAATGTATTTGCAGACCACCCCCTGCTTATTAACACTGAATAAAGAAAGTAACGTTTGTTACTATTACAAAGCGATATTTCGATGGTATCGACACAGTAACATAGGATTGAATTAATGTTGAAAAAGGTATTCACGCTGTGGCAGTATCTTACAAATGTACATCACTCAAATTTATATGGTATGATGATATAAATGTGCTGTGGTTTCCTGCTCTTTATACATTGAATTTCAAATTGAATAGTTTTAATTCATTAGTCGTTTTATCAATCGAAAAAATAACATTGAGAATGTTCCAATTCCAAATTTAAATGATGAAGTAATAATTGTCAATTTTTCTCCTCAGAAAAATCTCTTTTCTCAGATAAATCTTTTCTCTTCTCACAGAAGAAGAACAAAAAAAACTGCATTCAAATACTTTCGATTGTGTAAGTATTAAAATTGAAACTAAGCTGGGCGGGCTAAAATGAAATAGCCCCTCCATACAAAAAAACAACATCAAAGATTACAAATTCACATCAACAAGTATGATAATATGAATTCTCTGTGGTTTCCTTGCCCGCTCCCAATGTGGAACATATGGTCTCCTAATGGAGGTATCTGAACAGAAGTATTTCTACGAGAAATGCTTGTTAGTCAGTTGCTCAACTTATCTTTTTTCGAAGAGAGTATAGGATTTTTAGAAAAGAGTTGGCTGAAACAGTACTAGCGGCTGGTCAATCACTCCCGCTTTACCACGTTAATTGATGATTGAAATGTTTGGGGGGGGGGAGGAATTTTTAGACATCACGAATATCCATGCCTTCGAATAGGAGATCAATAAGTCGATTGAAGAAATGCTGTTTCGAACCCGTGAAGTCCGGCATAGAAGCCAGCAACGTTGATCACTGTGCCATGGACGCAACATTCCTTCTCTTTATTCATTTTTAACTAGTTTTAATTTTAATTTAAAAGTTGAAATTCATTAGCCGTTTTATGAATCAAGAAAGAATTTGTTAAAAACGTTACTAATTTTATTGAAAAAAGAATTGTCGACTTTGCTTTTCAGAAAAATCTTCGAACTGAGTAAAATTTGAACAATTCAAATAAAAAATTATCGTTCTTTTTTAGGGTGTTCACTGTCAATACTCGGTGGAAAGGCATAATATTTTTTAAAAATACAATAATATTATTGAAAATAAACGATGAAACAACAAAATACATATTTGCCTTCCTCAAACTTGGGAAACCGCACAAAAAAAAAGATTTCGGTTTATTTTTATCGCCAGCTTTATTTTTCATGTTTTTTTGTATGAACAGACTCAAATGTGGATCGTACGTAGGACTGGCTCGATAATGTTTGTGCCTGTGTGCGAGGCCTCAAAAAATTTGATCTAAATTAATGGATAGTACTAAAATCTTGATATGGGGCTGTGCACCTTTATACGCTGCACTCTTTGCACACGCCCTTAAGGGTACAGTCCTATCGTACGCACAACGGCTTTGACAAGCAATTAGGTGGTTGCTTATGGCTTAAAATAAAAAAGGTTTGTCAACGACATTAGTAAAAGTTATTTCACACGTTACAGAACAAACACTACTCAAGGTGCTTTAAAACTAGAACAAAGCTTTATAATGCTTCATTTTCACACATTTTCTCTCGTATTAAAGCACAAAATTTTACTCAAACGCACGAGAAACCATCTGTGTAAAGTCGGCTTAGAAGATCGTAAAGAAAATTGACGAATAAATTGCTAATACTAACTAATTTAATGATACTCTGAAGTCGGTATAAAAAATAATATCAAGCGATCGGGTTCGTGAAATTTTCCACTTCATGACCTTTTCATTAACACAATAAACAAGAGATTAATCTGTTAAGCAAGTGCTCAGGTACTTGCGCTTTTAAAACTACGCATGAACATAATAAGTGAACAGCTAACGCTTTTCAAAAAAATATTCCCTACAAGACTTATGGCAAAGACTTATGCTACTGCCATTATTTTACGTTTAAAGTTCTGAATATAGATCCTCCTTTCTTATTTTGACATGATGAGCGTTTAAACAATAATACAATTATCAATACAAATCAAATGTGATGGCGGGAAGACTTGAAAAATATGTGTGGTATCGTGTCATCTATGGTTGGCTTAATATTTTTTTGAAATTTAATAAAATACCTCAACATGTGAATAATAGACATTATACATAATGTACATATTATAATATTTTTTTATTCAATGGCTACCTTAAACAAATATTATTTTTAATAAATCTATTATTTCTTCTTTCACTGTCTGTGGTATCTTTTTGAATAATTGTAGCACTGTGAATAAACTTGATATTCTTGTCTGTGCTCATTTTTCACATGTGATCTGACAGATATATAATGGAAGTTTTATTATTTTGTTTTTAAAATTCTTTACAGAAAGCATTGTCAATATGCATCGCTTTGTCAATTTAAAACTTCACTACCTGAATTATTGGCAGACAATTCAAAAACATACTACGTTTTCACCGACCGGCCACGAAAAGTTTCAATTCAATTTCTGCTCGTATTGTCAAAATACTCTAAAAAATCATTTAAATAATGGTAAACGACCTTTTTATGCTTGCACATTAATATTTTATGTGTTATGAATCATTTACTTATCTCGTGCTTTTTTTACTTCAAACACATGTTGCATAATACTGTTTGAATTTTTAGTTCCTGGGTTAAATATAATTTCAAGAAATCAAAGCACCCGTGCACTTTTGATTCAAAGAACTGCCAGAAAGAAAAAGAAAACTCGGTATCCAAAGAAATATGTGGAGTTACTGGAAGGTAATTTGACTGATTATATTGCCGTAGTTTCTAATCGTGACATAATAATACAAATAAGCACCCATACATTCATATCTTGACAATACGATGTTTTGAGTAAACATGGTTCCATCTGCGTTTTTTTTACAAAATGACTTTTTAATGCAGTTTTATTCGCATTCAAAATACCGTTCTATCTGCTTTTAAAAAATCTTCAAATTTTCATTGAATCCATTAATATTTTCAATCTGAAAAACATACGAATTTTCATAGAGCACCACATTTCTATCTGAATGTATAATTAAAAAATCAGCGTGTAGAGAATCACAGTCTTTATAGTCTCACAGTTTACTCTTTCATTCGTAATTCATAAGTGTGTTTTCTACGGGTATCTCAGGTGCATGAAACAAATGTCGTAACGTACATAAAAGAGAGGGAGACATAATATTATTGAGTTAGTTAAATCCTCATACAGATTGTTTATAAAATTAAAAAAAATGGCCAGTGGCAACACGAATTAGTGCATCAAGGTTCTATCTGCAAATTTCTTTTAGTTATTTAAGAACATTTGAGAGCACCGAAGTTCTATCTGTAGTTTCGTCTATTTTAAATATGATAATATAATTACGAGATTAAAATAAAATCAATATGTAAAATATACATTTAGTTCAGATTATATTTATGCTTTTAAATAATTTACTTTTAATATAAAATATAATTTCTACAAAAAGTTACATCTTCTGAAATCTTAAATTGCTTCTCCTGCACAGTTTTAGTTTTTTCAGATGGAGCCTTGTTTACCCAAGACGTCGACTAGCAAAACAATTGATTACAAAATAAAACACATCAATTCTACATTTTTTATTAAAGATCAATACAGGTTTCGCCCATTATGATCATTTTCAACTGAGTCAGCTGAATCAGTCCTGATCTATAATAAATAATATGGAATAAGTAAAAATCTATTTTATTTTTACTATGATGCCTTTTAACGAATAACTGATAGTGACATTATAAGTAATAAAACAATTGATATTTTTTCGCTACTAATATCGTTATACTATATGTATTGTGTAAATTTTAAATGGTGGAGTTTGGATGTACATATATTATCACTATCATAATATGAAGATGGGTTTGGTTAGCTTAAAAAAAACTTCAATAAAATTAGAATGCATAATATATATTCTGATTAAGTTAAAATTAACAGACAGGATATATCCATCACATTTTTATGATCTGCCATCATTGGAAAAATAGATTTTCAGCAGTCTCCAAAACCATATTTATGGGAAAGTAGTATATAAGATAATGTCTAGAAGGAGCTTGATTTATCCTTCAGCTCTCAAACAAGGAAAATTGCATGAAGAGATCAAAGATTTACAGATAATAGTGAAAGAAAATATATATAATGTATCAATATAATATTATTGAATATGTACTGCAGGCATTATTATAATACACTGAACTCCCCATTTACACCGTAGATATGTTACACGGGATACTGTGTAAAAAAATGATGTTGGGTAGGTTTCCTTGTATAAAATTCAATTTAGGTAAAATTCATTATCGCTTATTGTATCTTAATTTTATTTAAAAGATACTCAAAAAAAATCAAAGGTAACAAAAATTATTCACTATCATAGATGAACCTGACATCGCTTTCTGCATGCCTCTCTGCGCATAGTACTGAGTAGTAAGTACATGAGAGGGATATATGAAATTCCAAATTACTGTTATGCATTGTTAAATGAATGTTTGATTTTTTTCTCTGTTTTTGCACCATGCTGTTTCGAAATCGTGTACATAAAACATGTAAAATGGGAGTTCAGTGTACTGCATTATTTACAAGATGATCCAAAACTATACATAATTTTTATGTGTATTTGTTACTTGTTAAATATTGGATCACCACGGAGATGAAAGTTTTTTAAATATGGCTTTATACTTTTAGTTAACGATGAAGCAATGAAACAAACAAAAGCTGCAGTCTCGACATTGAAAGCTGCCCATCTCTCCAAATTAGCTGCGAATCCTGAGATGTCGTTGGGAGAGTTACACAAATTAAAATCGCCGGCGAAAAAAAAGAAAAATGTCGGCGCCGATCTCAAAGTTGATTTAGAATTACTGCGTGAAATCGAATGCTCCATATTGAATAAGTATAGAAGAGACGAACACCAACCCAATTTCAAAGAAGACGACTGCGCCATTATTTTTGCCTCCGAATGCATCCCGAACATACAAGTTCTTCAGAACGAGAGCGGCATGAGACTGATCAAAGACAGCTATGACAAATTCCGAAGAGAGACTGTGCGCGATCAGAAAATGAAGGATATAATTTCTGCAATCAATGAGGGTGTCAATCCAAATCTCAGTTTCATAACTGATGAAAAATTAAGTTCAGATTCAGATAACAATTCTAATCAACATTTGAATAGCAAAGGCGCTCATGAAGTATTTAGAGAATATCTATCGGAGAGAAAGCAATTATTTCTTTTGGATGCTATAGAATCGGATAATATTGATCAACTTGCAGAGTTTGAGTGAGTTTTTTTCAAATCTAAAACTCATCAATATATAATCTATGCATCTTAACACATAAAAAAAGTATAGGTAAAATTTTCATATTGGTTTGAATTCATATGCATAACTTATGTAACGTTTAGTATTGTTTCAAGACATAAAAATAAATTATTCACCCTTTTAAACTGTAACTGTTAAAGGCTTACCACACAAATCATATCTAACTAAAACAACATTAGTCAAAAGGCAGACCAAAACATTACATGATTCGTAGGCTCAATGTTTATACCTCAGCTGTCATAAAAGTGTATGCAGCAATATATTTATTTTTAAATACATTTAAGTGATTCAACTCCTTAGTATTTGATACCAATTATTATTTAAGCGTTTTATCAGTATATGAAAAGTTTTGGTGTATCCCTTTAATATACAAATGATACGAATTGTTTAAATAAACGTTGACAGCTGGCACATAATGCATAATTTATAGTAAGTGCCAACCATGGAAAAGAGTAAAAATGGTAAAAAAAATAATGGAACAAGTGAAAGTTGGTTTTACTCCGTTTATAATAAAATAGAGAAAAATGTGTCAGTGCGATATTTAATGTTGACATTTAATTTTTCTCCAGCACCAAAGAAATTCATCCACTCTTTGAGGAACTTGAAAATGAATTTCATGAAAATACTTTAAAAGATAGTTTAATTCTGGAGAATATACAGTCACTTCCGTCTCAACCTGGTGTTGTCAAGAAAGAGAAAACTAAAAGGTGTGTGAATATTTATTTTTTCTCATAATTATTATTTCCTTATGTTTTTGTAACTTTTAAACAGCTTTGTGGCCAGCTTTTTACTAGTGCACCGTCTTCAATTGCCCTACATTGAAAATAATTTTTATTTGTATGGAATAATTATATATTTTTTATAATGGTTGAATACAAAGCCGCAATCACATTTAGCAGCTCTTTACCAGCTTGACTGCAGTAGTAGACCTCATCCCCGATTAACAATAGCAACGTCAATGACTGAACCTGAGTGCTCATAAATAGAATCATGTACCCCAAAGACGACCCTCTATTGATCTCACTATTCATTCTTTTTCTACCTGAATTGCTATACATCAGCCGCAGGGACTGACGCATTTACCAAAACCGCGTGTAATTTATCTAAATTTCTGTTAATTTTTTTATTAAAAATGGACTTCTTGAAATTGTTAGTTATTATTTTATTAAAGCTTTAAATTATTTACAATACTTTTGCTAATTATGCTGATTATGAATATTTCAGATTTAGCTATATTTCAACCACGAATGTTTGCGTGACCATAAGGTCACGCTTGTTTTTACCACTGTCCTTACTCAATATTACAGCTTTATGATTATTTTTTTGCTAAAAATAAAAATTATCTGAATTCAATATGGTTCAAAAAATTTTTTTTTTGTTGAAAAAAGCTCTCGTCTCTGGGGGCTAATGCCATAGTCACCTGAATTATATATTTATTTAATTTGTTTTCTTTTCAGCAAAAAAACAAAAACTTCGTCAAGTGTAAAACTGAAGACGAAAACTTCAATGAAGCTCCATAACGATTCTTTGGCAAAGCAGCAATTTGAAAAAATGCAGTTGATTGGCAAGGAAAAAAATCTTGTCAGAATCCTGTCATCTCATCTGGAAATATGTTTAGCGACTGGTTTTTTGGATAAAGTAAGAGCCTGTCACTTATAGTAGCACAAAAAATGACATTTACACAGTGATAAATCATAATTTAAAATTGAAACTATTCTATTTATGCCAAATTATTGGTTTATGAATCCAGTCACTCCTCAGGGTAGAATGTACCATGACCGACGATTTGACCCACGCTATGACCCCTCTCATCTGCATGTCATGTTCAATTCATTTATTAAACTATTGGCCATATGTATGAATTAGTAAAAACACAATATTCCTTTGTACTTCATTCCACTTTATTTAATATGTCAGGACCGGTTTCGCTCATTACGAGCATCGTCAACGTTAGTTGACGATGCTGACATATTAAATGAAGTGGAATGAAGTACAAAGGAATATTGTGTTTTTACTAATATAATGCCTTTCCACCAAGTATTGACAGTGAACATCCTAAAAGGGATATGTATGAATGTTTTGCGTCTTTATTTTCTAAAAAGTAGAGACCTACATTGTTATATAACAGACTTATCGCATTAGCAGAGAAATCAGAGATCAGTCTCTCATATCACTTCATTGTGTGGTCATTTAAAAAAGTAGATAACTATAAAACGTATTTTTTCAGGCTCATCAACTTTTAAAATACTACAGATTGCGTGGGAAAAAAAAAGATCATCCGCCAATCACAGACGTCAAATTGTACAATATTCTATTACACGGTTTTGCCGCTAACGTAAGTAAACAATTAAAATATCATATAAACAACAAGTATATAAAATGGCAGATATATATAAGTGTAACTATACTTTGATGTCACGCTTACCTTATTACAGGGAAATTACAATACTATATCAGACATTTTACAAAATATGAAAGACGACTCAATATCCCTGTCTACGCAAAGTTTTGCGGCAATATTTGAATGCATTGAAGTCGCAGAAATGAACGACAAATATGACTTGCTTGATAAATATCGAGCTGAAATGAATTCGCAGGTAATATTTTTTTAATATGTACTCTTCAACCGTGTCTGTTTTCAATGTGTAGCAATACAATGGGGTAAAAAAGCAATGTATTTAGTTCTACAGTTTTTTTATATTTATTAGTTGATAGCTATTTCACCTTTCGCCATCGTCAGAACTATGATTAAACTTACATTTTTCTCAGCTATATATACTGGCTCCGAAGAGATACACAATGCATCATGTTATTCACTCTAACATCCTCATTCAAATTACAATTATAATATTACAGTTATTAAATATGACTCTAGTTTTTCGAAGAACGATAAGCAATCTGGGGTTTCGTAGCAATACATGTCGACCTGAAATGCTATTTTTCAGTTAAGTGACGAGACCATTTGAAAAATGACATAAAATTGTTACATTAATGCAAGGTTCTATAGAAAGGAATTAGATTAACCTGTTGTACTCATTTGTTTAATTAGTCTTTAATTAATTTATTACAGTATAATTATGTCTGAGTAACGAACAGTTCTCGTTGAAAAAATCTGTTAAGATACTCCTCCATTCAGGCCATATGCTCCACATTAGAAGCGGACATGGATTAAAAAAATAAATAATAATTATAACAAAAATTATTTCAAATGTTGCAGTAGTATAACAAAATTCATCTTACAATACATATTGACAATATTTGAAACAAAAAAAATCTTAAGTAATTTTAAATATATTTAATTAAAAGAAATTGCTTAATCTGTAACGGTTAAAGGCTACAAAATACAGAGACTCGTTACACATTTTTTAAATATATTTCATTCTTTATTTTACAGGGAATAACCCTGAACGATCTCATGGATAAGTGCAAATTTACAAAACACCAAAATCGAGCAGTTCTTTCTGCTGTGAGACGACTCGAGCCAAATTTTACACCGGTTTATTCAAAACCCGATTTCAACTACAACTGCTCATTACTTCTGCAGCTTAATAATTCTTTGGAAAGTCAAATGAAAGGTTCGAGAAGTAGACTGTCTTCTCCTGCTGAAGGCGTTCTGGATGTCAAAGCATTGAAAGAGAAGACGTTGAAACAAATTAAAAATGAAATCGCGGGAACGATAGAGATAAAGAACATAGAAGTTAAAGGGAAGCCGTCTCAGCATGTTGCATACTGTGTGAGTGTACAAAATATAAATTGAAATCACCCATCTAGAAACAGAACTGATTTTTATCTGTTTTTATATACCACATGTACATAGTCATATTTAAAAAATCATAAATTTGAATGTCATTGTCTTAACCTTTAGACCGCGGTTGACTGCTATAGCAGTCCAATCTGAACCGATCTGGATCCGAGCCGCGGTCAAAAGGTTAATCCTTGAGTATATTAATTTTCTATAAAATTAGGTTTATTAAATATTTACTCTTTTTTTAAATTCATAAGCATAATTAATAAAAACACAATAATCCTTTGTACTTCATTCCACTTTATTTAATATGTCAGGACCGGTTTCGCTCATTACGAGCATCGTCAACTGATAAGAAATATAATTTAACAGTGCTATTTATACAAAAATGAACAGTTATAAATAACAATTGGCATTGAAAAGAAAATACCAATTACATTAAAAGTGATTCTAAAATAGCACAAAATTAAAATGTTTAACACATCTAACATATAATTAAAAAGTCATCTCAGATTAATAAATTTAGAATGGGAATTGAAAGTAATTACAAACATAATTAAAATTTGGGAATTCTTTGACAAAGTGATACAATAAAAATAATGACATTAATAATGACAATAATATAGTGAATAGGCTTAATATTATATAATATAATATTATATAATATTATATAATATTATATATAATAATTAAGCCTATTCACTATATTATTGTCATTATTAATGTCATTATTTTTATTGTATCACTTTGTCAAAGAATTCCCAAATTTTAATTATGTTTGTAATTACTTTCAATTCCCATTCTAAATTTATTAATCTGAGATGACTTTTTAATTATATGTTAGATGTGTTAAACATTTTAATTTTGTGCTATTTTAGAATCACTTTTAATGTAATTGGTATTTTCTTTTCAATGCCAATTGTTATTTATAACTGTTCATTTTTGTATAAATAGCACTGTTAAATTATATTTCTTATCAGTTGACGATGCTCGTAATGAGCGAAACCGGTCCTGACATATTAAATAAAGTGGAATGAAGTACAAAGGATTATTGTGTTTTTATTAATATAATGCCTTTCCACCAAGTATTGACAGTGAACACCCTAAAAGTGATCATAAGCATAATGTGAAGAAATAAATATAATTCAAAATAATACGAAAATGTCAATGCTTCAAAAATTCATGTTAGAATATAATTTCATCTCATCGGAATATAATTTTTGAAAAGAGTTGTTTTCTACTATGGGTTTTAGAAATTGACTTAAATTATTTCAATATTTCTAGAGGTATGAACTAGTGACTGCGTTCTCTCTGAGATTAAGCTTTTTGAGTTGGTTCATTCTTGAGAGATATGCATATAAAATAGAATGGATTAAATACGCTGCGATTATCATTATGATCTTTCTTTTTCCAGAGAAATAAGCTGCAGACTTGCGAGCAGGAATGGAGAGATACGATGGAGAAGGCATTCATTCGCAATCTAGCCACTCTAAAGGCTCAATGCAAAGCTTCACACCTTCCAGTTAATATTTATCCCTATTTCAACATATTGGAGGTATGTATGAATATATTGCAATTCTGTAATTCTTTTTTTCGTAATGTCAGTTTTTGTAGAGACATTTGAAGTATTCACTGTCAATTCTTGGCGGAAAGGCATTATATAAAAAAATATTTATAACATGTCTCAAATGAAATTACACACAAGTCTCTGCGATAGTACAATCTTTTAAAATAACAAATCTGATCGAAATTGATCATAACTGTTTTAAATTTTGGGACCCGAGGGGCTTATTTTCTAATGCACTACCCCGTAAAATAACAGTTTCATTCGCGCGAAAAAAATATCCATTTGGATAGTACACAGTAAATTGTTTGGTGGGGATATACAGTATCCTGCATAATGAAAGTCAATGTGCACTGTTCAATGCCTTTTCGTGATCCACAAAACAGCAAACAAAAATGCTGGTCAATTCATGGTTCTGCCAGAGACATCGTAGGTTGTGTATTTGGTCAGCACACAACTTTCCAGGAAAGAAGCCTACACTGTTGCCACATTTTTTTAAATTAAGATCTGGTAAGGTATTACCTTAAATTGTCGCCTGCTGCGACCCAGTTGGTTAGAGCTTGCTCTACCGATCACGCAGGTCTGGGTTCGATTCTCGGTCAGATCACAGTGAATTTGAGAATTATTCAATTCAAAGTTGTGATCGAAGACTGGGTGTTTGTGATGTCAATTCACATCATTTCCTCTCCTCCATCCTTCTGATCCTTTAATAACTGGGTGTAGCAATAGCGATTAGCCAACCACTAGTCCTGTTCTAGTCTTATCCTTCTTTCCCTACTACTCACTTTGAAAAAAGTGAGGTTGAGCGACTGAGTAACAAACAGTTCTCGTAGAAAAACTTCTGTTGAGATACCTCCATTAGGAGGCCATATGCTCCACATTGGGAGCGGACATGGATTAAAAAAAAAATTACCTTAAATTACGTTTTATTATATTACGAAAGATTATTATCTGAGCAGTTCTCAATCATTGATTTAGTGTTTCATATTGATTGTGATTATATGTATTGCTATACATCAATATCTGACATCTGCGTTGTAGATTTAGGTGTTCAATCTAAAAAGCATATATTTTATACCAACCCAATACACATTTTTAAAGAGAATACAATCAATATTATGTGCATAACGTAACTGTCCAGTTATTTTGAGAAGTCTAACACATGAGAATAGGTTGTTTGGTAGAATGTGCATATATTATGATAGTGATTACATAAAACCAAGACTAATTTTTCTACTTATTTTTAGGTCAACGAATTAGTGGAATTGATGATTTCAGAAATTAGAAAAATCGCTCTAGGAAGTGAAACCTTCAGTCCTGCGGTTAGGAGCCTGCATAGAGAATTAGGCGTGAAAATTTTCTCTAAGTATGTTTTTCAATATGTGTATTTATTTTGATTGCAATACAATAAATATAATAGATTCGAGTTTCTGTGATATTATGTTGATCTGGAAAATTATGGAAATTAGTGGCTCACAAGGTTAGATACAGTGCTCAGTAAAGATGTGCCCTTTTCAGCGTAAGGAAAGAAAAAACTTGATCAGTACCCAGAATGCGATTCACAGAACAGTCTTGCCAAAATGCCATATTCATATATTTTATTTGACATGTACACACTAAATTTCAAATTTCCGTGCTACAGAATCATACTTTTGTGAAGCAAAAATTTTTGCAAAGGTAGTATGATATTAAATTTTTACAGAAAATAATCATTTCTAAATTTGACTTTTAAAATTCATCCTGAAGTTGGGATATATTCGTCATTATTAAAAAAGTGCAAGAATGTAAGCAATTGCATGCATTTCTGGGCATTGTTTTAGGTAAAGGAAGGTGTTTCGGTGCAGTTTATAGACAATTTTATTCTTGTGTTATCAAGGCTATATATTTCAATATAATATTTTATTCTTGAGTGTGAAGCTTTTCATCAATTTACAGTTTTTTGTTTTAGGTATTTGATTAAAAAAAAAGTGGAAAACGGGGTGATGGATAAGGTGCTAGAAGTGTATGAAAAATATTGCGATTGGTATATAAATAGATTTGAGACTGATAAACCTGACGAACTGATTGCCCGTCGAAAATGGCAACAACTCGTGCACGAGAATAGAGGAGGCGCTTCTTTGGTAAATATATTACGATTCTGTCTTAATAAAAGTCAATGATTACACTCGATTCAATGTGATCGATTGCAACTTGGACTGATACCTGGTTCTATTTTTTCTATACATAATATTCCAGTTAGTCCAGTTTAGGGATTGTCTGTTCATTAAAAAGAATTTAAGATTTTTATAAAGTTTGTGAGAATGCAAGTCTATCGTGTTATAGGAGTGCCATTCTGCATGTAATATAGGATTAAGTAATTTATTAAGATTTATGGAAATATCAAAAAATTAACAAATAAAAGCTTGAAAAGCCCCGCTAAAAGTAAAGTCTACTGAATCTGCCCGTATCTATATATCGAGTTACCTGACCTTGGTTTGAAATTGAATTCATGAATACTCGTTTGAGTATAGAGAAAATCTTTTCCCTATTATAAAGGAGGCACGGGTTGATAAGAAATGATACAGGGCTCAATATATGAGTGATGCACAATCATTTCTATAACTGACAGTCAAACTGAAGAAGAGGACAAGAAAACAATTATCAATTACATGAGTCCTAGAGTTTTCTTTTCTCTTAAATTTGAATGATTCAAATTTAATATTGAAATTCCACCAAGCACCTTCAGTCGAAATCTTAAATTTCTTTTCTCTCTTTTGTGTCAGTTAAAATTGCTTATAATATGCAAAATTTGAAATCTGAATAATTGCCGTGCATGACGTTGAGACTATTGGTTTGTTATATCGCTCGACAAACAGCAATATATAATACAATAGTTACTTATATTGCTACGAAAGTTGAATATCTTGCCTTTCTCGCAGGACATGGATGAGACCGAATGGCCCAGAGCCATAAGTGTATCACTTGGAAAATTTCTGTACAACATACTTCTGAATGATGTAAAAATTGATGTCGATGTACTAAGGAAGAATACGAAAAAACCGTAAGTTTTATTAATCTCTTATTTCCGATCATCTTTTGGTAGTTGTACCCTTTTTTTGCAATATCAATTTAAATCTTTCCTCATATCTATCAAAACAGATATTCATATTTGATCTGGCAATGACCACCAGTCGTGGAAAAAGGAATTAAAATTGTTATATGTGTTAACTGTTGAATAACATTTTATTTTTCATGGCTGACAAAACTGGTGCACATACCTTGTGGTACAAAAATTAGTTAGAAGCTCTCCTGTGTGTTGGTTCCACTGCTTTATTAACATCATAAATATTTAACATTTTTCCAGTAAATACATGCCACTGCTATACAGTATATATAGGAATGAAAGCAAAATGCGATTTCAAGAGATAAAGCCTCATCCGATGTTAATACGTCTCCTGAAAGAGAGCGTTCCGCCTACTCTACACATGGATACAGTTCTTGTACCGTCTCTGTCGCCCCCCATGCCCTGGATCGACATTCACCATGGAGGATATTTACTCTCCAAAACATACCTAATGAGGTAATAAAAAATTGTTTGTTTGGTTTAAAATTATTTGAGACTTTTTCAGAATATATCTTATGTATGTCGGTTTCACATATAACTCCCTATTTTGAACATATGGACACAGCATGGTGCTTAAAAGATACTCTGCTTACCGTCTGTCAGTATCAGTCATCAGTCTGTTTCCTTGAATGTAATCCCAGATATTTCCTTAAATGTAATCATGAGACCCTCTGTTTTAATAAAACTATAATACTCCCTGATGCACCCTGAAAGTCTACCGAATTTATATTCAATTGATATAATATATATATGTATAATTTTTTTTTAGGATTATCAGTGGCGCTACGCATCAGTTTTCACGTCTCGAAGAAGCGCCGCTTCAATCTCTCTATCCGTCTTTGGATAGCCTCAATCAATTGGGATCCATACCCTGGAGCATCAATCAGCCCGTGCTCGACATTCTCTTACAAGTCTTCAGGTATGCAGCCTATATAAATATTTCATTCTGATCACGTTCATGACAACTTTTTTTTATGGATACTAGTTTCCATGGAGATTTAAATATAATCATGATTGTACGAATGTGTCGATTTTCCTTTGGTAAGCCATACATGTTGTTAATGAACAATATAATTTTGTAAAAAGACTAATATTTTTAAACAAATCAGTAGCCATATAATATCGAGTGCAAATTTCCATTTTGGCTTGATTCCCTTCCTGGAATCAACGTCAGTATAGAACCGCATACTCGCAGATGAACGCATTAAAGATCTTGACCCGAATTGGAAGTTATAACTTCTTGAAAATAATTTAAAAGTTATAATGAAATAGTTCATTTAGACTAAAAATGTATATACTACTTGAAATATTGAGGAATATTCTTCTTAGATTGACACATTCCCAAAAAAATGTTTTTATATTTTGATGTGTAGTGATAGTAAAAATAATCGAAACATACGAAAAACCTCATTTATTTAAAAATAACTGACTTCTCAATAACGAGTAATTAACTTTGTAGTTTTTTTTGCAAATATTCTTTACAATTTCGACAGTCGGATACTAAAACGAAATCAACCAAAACATGATGTCAGATTTGGTATATTGTTTTTAGATCTGGCGGTTCTCGAGAGTTGAGTGTGGCCCGGCCTGCGAGTGCCGCCCCTCTTCCTCCGCCCGCTTCTGCTTCCCTGCCGCGAAAAGAGAGAGCGCTGGTTCTGAGACAGCGTGCCCTTCTCGCTCGGTCGCGTCAGGAATTGCATTCCCTCTGGTGTGACTCGCTTTACAAGCTTTCACTCGCCAACCATTACAGGTAAATATGTTATACAAAACAAAGTTTACACCATCCACAGTGGCATTTACCACTACATGGAAGCATGCTTAAAGGGCTAGGTTCTAATCCCACCTGGGTCACTTCCATATTTCACCATCGGAAAAAAAATATGTAAAAAATGCTTGCTACTATAAAAGTGAACCAAACTTTTCAAAGATATTTAGATGAGTTATGAAATATATTCAAAATGCAACTGTCACTTCTTTAGGATCAGATACTTAAGAATGAATATAGAACAAAATTATAGCAGTTACTTTTTAATCTTTTGGCTGGCTTAGAAAAAAGTATGTTTGCACCTAGCAGACCGGCTATAATTTGTAATTATTAATTTAATTAGTTTTTGATGAGGTAATTCGTCTCTGGCGTGTTGAGCATGAAAAATTTGACGAAATATCTCGTCTGTGGCAACCACCAGTTAGAATATCTAGAACTGTGACAATTTAAAAAAAAACAATATTGTATAAAAATTTTCAAACGCAGTTCTTTTATTGGCTTAAATTAATAAAGATGTTCTACTGCTTCTGCTCAGTTTCAATAACATTTTGAACACCATGAATAAAAATACAAATTAATTTCGCACATTTTTGGAGTAAAACTAATTTGCAATTTCAGGGATGAGGTATTCTGGTTGCCCCACAACATGGACTTTCGAGGACGCGTCTATCCTTGTCCGCCGCATCTTTCACATTTGGGATCAGACACATCTCGTGCGTTAATGATATTTGCAAGAGGAAAGCCGCTCGGTCCCGGAGGAATGCGCTGGCTCAAGCTTCACTGCGTCAATCTCACTGGAACTATGAAAAAGAATACCATCGATGAGCGGTTTGTGTAGTTTTTTTTTTATCCTAGATTAATATTGTCTATTTCGATGTCTCGCCGACGGTAATAATTTTTTCATTTTTTTTGGATTGTTGAGTTATTAAAGAAAATATAAAATAACAATTGGATAGTTTGTTAACCAAATAAGTTTACCAGATTTAACCTGACCATTACTCTGAGATTATTACATATCACCTTAGGTAAAATAGTTTCGAAAATTTGAAATTATCGTTTTTCCTGCAAAAGATATATGTACAACTGTTTCTTTACTGGGATGCAATATATTTGTCTTACACACAGCACAACACTGATTGCGCAATGCAATACAGGGACGGAGAGCGTGTTTAAACATAGTGCTTAGCAAACATTAACAGGTGGCGCTGTGTGTGTAATGTAACTAAGTAAAAATAATTATACCACATGTACATATTATTACTAGTGAAATTCAGTTTTATTAAAAACATCGTCAGATAGCTTTAACTACGTGCTGTGCTTACTAGATGTTTTACAAATCTTATTTGATTATTCTTCGGTTTACTCTTGATAAAAAAATACATTTTTACTAACCCATTTTATGTATCAATCTTCATTTTGTTTTTTAATATTTGAGACATTCTTTTTTATGCAGCTATGCGTATGCCGAGAAGATTCTGGATGACATATTGGATTCGGCCGATAAACCGCTGGACGGGCGCCGTTGGTGGGTAGAGTCCGAGGATCCCTGGCAGACTTTGGCCTGCTGTATTGAAATCTCCAAAGCTGTACGCTCTCCCGATCCAGAAAGTGAGATATGGAAAATATTTCAGAAACTCCCTGTGTCTTTTTTATAATATACTAAATTTAACGAGTATGCTATTAATGACATAAAACAAGCAATATTTTACTGCTACTCTTAAAAATACATGACTTTAAATTAGTCACTAATTATCAAAATATCCAAGTAATTACTTATAAACACCACACCCAATGTACGGCTCTGATTAATTCTTTACCCCTGAAAAAGGGGGTTTATAAATTATCAACAGCATTCAAAATAAACTAATATTTCTTCTTTTACATTGTTCCAGAATACATTTGCCATTTTCCAGTGCATCAAGACGGATCATGTAACGGCTTGCAGCATTATGCTGCGCTGGGCGGAGACAAAGCTGGCGGGTTTAGTGTCAACCTGTCTCCCGCAGACAGGCCTCAAGATGTCTACAGTGCTGTTGTCAATCTGGTAACTATTTTTTGATCGCAATATGTAGATGTTTTCGGTTACGAATTTGTATTCGAAAGCACGAATGTAATGTTTTCATGTAATTCTACCCAACTTATGAAAAATGAGGTTGTGTGAGATTAGAACACATAGTGTTTCATTAAATTCATTATTATTGTTTCAAATCAGAAGGACAGTACATGGCATTACAGCTGACGCCAATTCACCTTGCACTTGAAAAATATATTTAAAATAAAAAATTACATGACACATCAAAAAATAACAAACTAACAGTTCACAAATATTGTTACTGAAAATGTCCACTTATCTAGACAATATATCCTTACCCTACCTGAAGAGGGTGTTTCAGTGATTGAATAATTTACAATGCTTTAGTTACGAATCCGATTTAGAAAATAAAATGTAATTTTTGACCAAAAAAAATTCTGACCAAAGATATGAATGTTTACATTCTTTCTCACCGATCCGATCATAAAAAACAAGGTATAGGGAAAGCAAATGTTGCCTCATTCATAATCTGGCATTTGGTCCCCTCCATGATGTTGTAAAGTCTTAATGGGTTAAAGTGATTGGATTTTTATCAGGTCGAAGCAGCCAGGAGTCGGGATGCTGAGAATGGCATTAGTATTGCCAAAGAATTGGAAGGATTTGTTCAGAGAAAAGTTATCAAACAGACAGTCATGACGACGGTTTACGGTGTTACCAGATTCGGGGCGCGGTTGCAAATTGCAAAGCGACTCAAAGGTAATGTGAACATTTTCAATTTTAATTATTTTTATACCTACATAACTATTAATCCTTTGCACTCCTTTGTCGATGCCCAGCTGACATTCATATGTTATCAATACTCGGATGAAGTTACTGCAGCGAGTGTCAGTTTTCGAGTCCAAAGCCTTGAAAAAGTATCGAAACATTTTTTTATGCTCTTTTAAGTCACTTATCTGAGCGTGTGTAATTATTTTCACTTTTAAAGAACAGTATTTCTTTTTTACACAATTTAAAATGTAAGTATAAGCCTTGAAATATAAATTCATTGTCCGCGTGCTGTCATCTTTCTATAATGGAGATACACCCTAGTCAACCAATATAAATAAATTGCAATAATTGAGAACAGTAGTCTCCATAGTATTTAAATAAAATATATTATCCTTATTATAATACTACTTACTTGAAAAAAATCAAATTATTAAATATGGTAGTTATAAGTCATTAACCCTTTCAATAATAGTGCCATAAACCTTCGTCTAAGTATTTTTCCATCTTTTATCTATTGCCATTCACACATTTTTTTATTTATTATCTATTATTATATATACAAATTGGAAGTAATAGCTTCTATAAAATTATTTACTACTTAAAATAATAAATAATATTTTTTCTTAACAAAAAAATCTATAATAGTTTTATATGTAGTAATAGTAAGAATTATCAAAATATACGAAAAAACCAAATTCAATATAAAATCACTCACTACTCAAATGGCTAATATCGTAACTACCTAAAAAAGTTATGCAAATTTTAATGAAATTAATTCATCATTACTGTCAACATTTGGTAAATTTTATTTAACACAATTTATTATTTTTATGTAGTTTGGCCATCAAAGTAGCTAGTAGATATTTTTTTAAATTCATATATTATTCATTCTAAATATACGATTATTATTTGTTTCAGAGAATGACAATTTTCCAAAAGAGCACGTTTGGAGTGCATCAAGTTACCTCACCGGTAAAACATTCGAAAGCATTCAAGAAATGTTTACATCCACCAAACTAATTCAAGATTGGTTTACTGAATGCGCTAAGTATGTTGTTTATTTTAATATTTTTTTTACAATATATTGGCGGCACTCACGTTTCACATTTTTTAAAAATAAGCTTAATTACGAAACAATATTTGTGTATTGTTTTCAGATTGATTGCTGGAATATGTCATGAAAAAGTTGAATGGGTGACACCGTTAGGCCTGCCGGTCGTTCAACCTTATCACAAACCGTCTAAGGCTATGTTCTCTGCCCGAGGAAACCTTACGGAGTATACGTCCTGTGATCAGTTTGAGTATGTATGAACTAGACGAAACATTACAGCCTTTGCAGGTTTAAAATTAAAAAAGGAGTTTAAAAAAAAGTTTCAGAATTGAACAATTGAAGTCGCTGCAGATCAAACAGACATCTCCATTGAATTGTAGCTCTAAAACCACTATTTTTTTTAAATTTCAGAGACAATCATACTTATTTTACAAAGATTCCATCGTATAAAACCTAGAGTCATATTAAAGAAATAACCTTAATAAAAAATAACTGTTTTTGTTTCTTGAAGTTTTTTTTTTTAGTTAATCATCATTAAATTATATTTCAATCAAATAATAAAGTCTAAATTAAGTTTGTACATAACGTCACTTATTTTTATTTCAGGCAACCCTGCATCATTAAGCAAAAAAACGCTTTCCCCCCCAACTTCATTCATTCTCTCGATTCCAGTCATATGATGTTGACGTCTATTCATTCTGAAATGAATGATATTACTTTTGTGTCTGTGCACGATTGCTTCTGGACACATCCGTGCTCTGTCCCAGTTATGAATAAGGTATGTTTTATCACTTGAATATATTATATATAATTCAAAATAAATTATAAGGAATTACATTCAATACATAAAACACTCTTTTAGTACAAAAGTATCACAAAGTGTTTTTTTTTTAATATAATGTCTTTCCATCGAGAATTGACAGTGAACACCTTATAAGAGAAAGTGCCCCACGAACATTGTAACTCTTCTCATTTATTTTTTTTAACCCTAATATTGATACCCAACTTACGGGGCTTACGAAGTAT
This sequence comes from Himalopsyche anomala, assembly GCA_031772345.1. Classification (NCBI taxonomy): domain Eukaryota; kingdom Metazoa; phylum Arthropoda; class Insecta; order Trichoptera; family Rhyacophilidae; genus Himalopsyche; species Himalopsyche anomala. The sequence goes on along the minus strand of CM062822.1, from coordinate 38,683,306 downwards.
GACATCTTCAGAACTCAAGTTCAAACAGACAAGTTCATTGAAAAGTGAGGAAATTACCGCAACGGTACCCGATTGATATAAAAAATAGGATTACCGACGACGACGTTGCCACGGACTCATTCGCGGAAGATAAGTACGCTTTTGGAGATAAGTCAATCGGACACTCCGAACCGTATCTCCGCAATATTACCGGTTAAATATTCTTTTTATAAAATGCTACTCTTAAATCTCGCCCTCGATGATATAGAAAGACTCCCACATCGAAGACTTGAATTTGAAATCTAACACGTGTACACTAAGAAGCAATTTTATTTCACTGTCTTACAATAATATCTCCCTTAAAATTTATCTATTGCCGTACAAAACTTTTCTAGATATGCAGAGAACAATTTGTGGCCTTGCATTCTGAACCTATCTTGGAATCTTTATCAGAGTATCTTCAAGAAAAATTTAGCATTCCTGAGTAAGTATTATTTTTTTTATTAAATAAGGTTCATGTATATTTTAATTATTTTTACCATTATTAATTACAAGGGCTAAGAAGAATTTTATTACTATCTGTATGATTTGTTGAAATTTAAATAAAATAGTGGATACAAAGTTTATTGCAAATCAGGCAAACGAGTTTAAAAACTTCACAATCACGTCAACGGACATACAAATCTGAGGCCATGGATTTGCAATATGGGTAGATATCAACAGCCGAGAGATTGCATTTGAGGTCATTTTTCAATTAACATAGAGTTACACATTTTCATAATTTCAGTAATTATTGTTACGATACGTCGGTAGATCATTATTTAATATTCATCAATCATACAGGTAATCAAAACTAGCAGCGAAAGACAGTACCTGTTTTAAATTAGCACAAAATGAAATGATGTTTTATTTTTTACAGTCGTCTGGTTGAAACGGGCAGCGTGAGAGACACTTCCGTAAAGAAATTGAATAATGTGTTGAAACATTTACCAAAAAAGGGAGATTTCAATTTGAAGAACGTTCTAAACTCAGTTTATTTCTTCAGTTGATCGAATCCCAATCTCGTGGTCCTATTGTAAAATATTAAATACCGTGTATTTAATATAAATAAAATATGACGTCTATGTTTTGCATTGATTATGACAGTCGTTAATAAATTCAACTCTAGTAGCGTCATATCTGTTGTGTGTATATTTATTCGATATATAATCACTACGATTTACTCTTTTCTCCACACTGACTGTCTTAGGGAAAAGCTGTCACCATTAGACTGCAGAGGCTGGCTTACCTTTTAAGTATTACCCAGTCATTTGCATTGTAAAGACCCACTTGATCCTGGATAGGTAACAGAGAGGCTTTCGGTATCTATTTATCTGGCAACTAGAGTTTACATGTGATTTATTTTAGTTTCACATCAGAAAATGAAATGTTTGGCTTATATTACTATCGACTAATTCCACATTATTTATTAAGTTCTATATTTTCATCAATCAATAATACTTGCAATTAGTGAAATTGGTACAAAAGTATTATATTTTTTAATATAATCCTTGAATAAAATAATTTTGAATTGCCAAATAATTTGTAAATATTAATCATTCAAATGTTTGTCACATTTTATGTCTATTGAAATAGGTATAACATTTTTTTTGGTGGAGTAATTACAATTGTATGTATGAGATTCGAGTGTAAATACATTTTCGTATGAAATGAGATTTTTTGGGTTTGAATTTCTGAGATTTTACTGATGATTTTATGATTGACATATTACACGAAGGTCGGTTTTGACACTGCCTTAAACTGTTCAGTTACAATACCACAGAAGAGTCTTCCTATAAAACAAGGATTAGATTAAGATTTGTAATTCAACAAAATCTTTGAATTGGGTATTCGCATATCGATTTACTATTTCATAATAAATTGTTTTTGCTACTAAATATAATAATCAAAGGGTAAATAATATTTTATCAATAAAACCTTGTACAATATTTTGAAAATTGATAGACTCTAATCAGCCTAATGATGTGTCCACTTGTCATATTTAATTATTAAAATACTGAAACTTTGTAAATTGGATTAAGATTACCATTTATCTGAGACATTTAGCTTTTATAATCTTGTTGTATTTGAATGATTGTTCCTCTTGATATTCAAAGGCTTTAATATAAAGATGATCATTTTAATAAAAATATCAAACACAGAAATAGTAGGTTTTGTATATTGAAATAATCAAACAAAGACAAGACGCCAAAATATTTTTTAATGAGTTCTAAGGACTCGATCGTATTTATTGCTCTCTTCAAACTTCATGTAATTTTTATTGTATTAAATTTATAGTAATGACGTATTCCTTTTACGTTGGTACTGACTATTTTTTTTAAACGAATCATTAAACATTGCCAATATAAAAATTGGATGTACCATTTTCCAGCATTGTTCAAAACAAGTGACGGTATTGGTTAATAAATAAAATATGCTTTTATGAATTCCCCCAAACACCTTCAGTTTTTTAACAACTAAGTATTTGTCATAATGTAATGAAATAATGTTTATAATTATTCAAAGTGAGCTAATTGACATTGTTTAAATGTTGTAAACGAAAACAGTTAAACAATTTGCTTTCCTTAATGTGTCAACGGTGATCCAGTCACATCTGTTAATTCAATTTAACAATTGAGGGGTATAACCAATATTTTCCAAAAATTGAGTTTAGAGAAAATCACAAAACACCGCAAGCATAATTTTTCGTAATTATAAAAAAATGTGAAAAATTACTATGAATACAAGTGAAAAGTAGCAGTTTCTTTAAATGTGAAATGTATATGGGCAACCAACGCCCCGCCGAGCTATTTTGTCCGGCCCTGACTCATCTCGGCGAAGTATTAGAGAAAGAAATTAATAGTTTCAGGGAGGGATTTAATAATGGAGATGACACGGGCGCTTGCAGTGGCTCCACTCTACTAATTCATGATTACCACCATATTATAAATAGCAACGTGTTTTATTTAATATTACTTTACTGTTTAATAATTTGGTCCGCCTCTTGACTTGGAGACAGAATGATAATTTGGCCCCAAACCTAGAAAAGGTTGCCCATGCCTGTTTTAAACCATAAAAAATAATGATCGCCGATTGGTTCTTTCAAACTATTTTATATTATTTATTTAAAAATGTGAGCTAAAGATCTGAGTCTAAACACCGATTGTGATCTTAGGCAGATCATATTATGAGTTTTGACACCGAGCCCCTCAAACGTAAAACAATAAAATATTCATAATCACCATTATAAAAACACGTTATATACCACCATTATATAGTTCTGACGATGGCGTAAGCCGAAATAGCTATCAACCTTTAACTTTTTAAAAACTGTAGAACTGAAATACCTTGATATTTTACCCTATTAAAATGGAGTTCTACCAAGTAAATGCCAAATCAATAAATAAATTATAAAAACACTCGTAGAACCATAGGTGGATCAAAAAAGAAAAAATATTATTACTTTGCATTCATTTGCAATAATGGTTCTAGTCCTATTAATGTATTTTTAATTTCAATTTATATGACTGCCTTTGTGCCTTTTTTGTACTACATTTCTCAACTCATGAATATAATAATAGTAATCGAGCGATCATGGGTAATATATTATTGAATATGAGGTAAATATTCATTATAAAACTCAACCTAAAAATATAAATTTAATAATTTCGTTCTGGAAAAATTATGCCAAACATGTTATTTTGAGAAAATTCATTTTATAAGATTTTTTCAATATGATTTGACAAAACGCACATTCATAACAATATTCTTTGTATAGCACATTAACATTTTCATGATAGAACAGTGAAAATAATAATCTTACAGGCTTTACGCTATATGATTGAAACAAGTAAACTTGTATCATAATTTTAACTGAAGTGTGTATATGACTGCGAAGTGTCTGTAACAAAGTGCGATAATTTATATTAAATAGTAATCTGTGATTATATTAGGTGTAAACTAAATTTTGTATAATGCTTCTGTTGAAAATATATGAATTCGTTATATTTTATTGTCTTCCATTTATTTACATACCCTAATTGTTAATCAGCACACCAAACACATGCAAGTTAACTATTATTCCATTACCTCATTAATTTACCATGATACTTTCTCGACTACTTCATATTTTAATGACAAATATTTACTTTTTTTTTTACTCAAACGTTTTGAAGAAATATGTTATTTGAGCTGTAATTTCATGTATACACATCAGTATGCATACACTTATTTTGGACAGACTGAAATACTCTTTACATATTTGTGTATACTCAAAACGTGATAGTGTTGAGTATTTTAGACTGTTCAAAATACCGTACAAAAGTGTTTAAACGTTACACCTTCCATCATCTATTTCAAACATCTTTGTATTAATTACACAAGGATTAATTGCTATGCACTAAAACGTATAGAAACAAAAGATAAAACATATGTTAAATAAATAAGACACTTTTTGGTACTATTTACACATGTTATGAAAGATAATCAACCAAGTCGGTTCAAACACCTAATGTTGTCTAATACCATAACTGTGTTAACAGAAATGCAGAATAAATTTTCAGTCTTTCCATGCCACTTTAATTGTCAATTTTAAGTTGTAGGTAAAGAAAAAAATAGTTTTTATAAATACTTTATTATATTACAACAATAATCGATAAGTATAAAAAGTTACATGCAAAATCTTATGAAGCATAACGAACAGGGAAACTATACTTCTCTAATTTACTAAATATTACCCTTACAGTTTTTCTCTCATACCAAATCATAAAAGACAGACAGCATAGCAGAAAAATGAAAATAGTTTGACAGAATTTTCATCGTAATAGAACAACAGTGTAAATGAGTAGAAAGGAAAAATTAGAATGAACCAGAGACAATATATCTCTTTTTCTTAATTTTTTTATCTGTCACATTCAATTTAAAATTTGATTCCAAATAAACAAAAGTACGTAAATGATAATAATATGAAGTTAATTTATCAATAATTTGCATAAAATGATTTTTAATTCAGATAACTTAAGTGTTTTAAACATTATTATAATTGTATTACTTTTTAATACTATTATAGAATTTGCTACTACCGTCGATAAAAATATCTCAATACCCTGATCATAAAAACACTAGTTTGCGATAATTAAAAGATACTTTAATACGTGACATGTATGATGTCGCACGAGCAGTGGCGGATTAACTCGAGAGTCCCCAGGCCCAATAATATTTGAAGGCCCTTATTTTCAGGTAACATAAAAGTGTCCGTGTCAAATAAATATTAAAAACTAAATTTAAATAACCAAGCTATTTGTAAGGACTGTAAAAAATGGAGGCCCCAAGCACTTATGTGGTAATCCGCCACTGCTCTTGAGTGCAATGATGTGTGAGATTGTTTTTTTATTAGAAAAAAAATCATTTTACTCACCTTAATGAACGGAAAACAAAATTTTTTTTTCGACATGAAATGTGAAAAATGCATCCGATCATGTGTCAAAACTTATGGTAGTGCACACAAAACGCTTCGTTTGATATCGAAGTTCCACTGCACACCAGTGTTCCCTCTAAGCTGTGCGCGTGTGCGTGTGCTCGGCGAGTTGTGTGCGCGCGCACACGCAATGAACAGAGCGCACAAAAGTTACACCAGCTATACCACCAACAGAATAAATTAATTGTCATTATATAGCGTTGATTATTATTGTCATTATAAAAAAATAGCCATTTCGTTAAGTAGGTCTAAATACCGTTATGTGGCGCACAATATTTTAATTTCCTTTCAAAGTTGGACAGTCAATGTATTTTGCGCACATAACCTTCGGAAAATTAGAGGGAACATTGCTGCACACCCTCACTCAATATCATACATGAACATGTGAAATGTTGAAACAGGCAATAAAATTAATTTAAAAAAACTCATAGTTTATTTACTTGCTTTAATGTTTGAAATCAATTCGGGTAGTAGTTTGTTTGATTCGCATAATACCAAAATACAATTAAAACATTTACCCTGTAACATATAAATACTTTTATGAAAGAGGTAGCATTTTATGAGATGTCCTACAAATCTTTAAAGATATTCATTTTCATAAAAATCAACAATATTCTCATTGCAGGGGAATCGATGGGGTTGTTATAATGATATTGATTTTATGTTGTATATCTCGGTTATATGTTTCAAAGCTGAAGGATTCACTGACAATTGATCAATGCCATCAAATTTTTAGTCATATGCTCTTTCCATGATAGAATACTACTACTTGATAGTATTCTTTAATACATTCAGCTTTTATCATACTAAAATTTTAATAATTCTATTTCAGTTTTTCTGTTAAATTTTAAAATTTTTGTTAGATTTTTTTATTTCAATCGTATACTTTTCAATAATATGATAGAATATAGACGAATTTAATTTGTAGATCAAAGTGAATCAATTGTAGATTATTGTCAATGATTAAAGTGTTGTTTAGATCATTTTTTGAGACAATATATCAGTTGTTCTTGTAATAAATTTTCTGGTCACCATTTTGTTATCGGTTACACAAATAGGGCAATATTTTATGTCACTATCGGGAGGATCTGTTTCGATGCTGAAGAGGCGGAGCGCGGACGCTTGTATGTGGGCGATGATCTGGATCAGCCGGCGACTCGCAACTTCCGCCAGTCGTAGCTCTTCTCTTCTCTAAGCAGACTTCGTTGATTGCGCTGCTATAAAAAATGTTATACATTATTTCGGAGATGAAAAATTACGAAAAACTTAAATTCAATTGTTATCGATGCCGAGAAAAATGATATAAATCCAAACCTGGCGGCATCGCTCGGCTCGGCTGTCTGGAAATTAACCACTGTCGGTAATACGGGTCCAAATTTTGGGACACAGGGAAGAGTTCCATTGTAAACCAGGAGATCGTCAACTAGCACCTGAAAAATGACAATTGTTTGAAAATAGAATAAAAAATATACATCCACAGAAATAATTGAAGAGTGACAAATCAAAATGAACTATGTACGCAATTATGATATTGAAAGTGATGATTTACAATTTGTTATACTTATGTATTATTCAGTAATGAATATTTTAAAATCTCCAAAAAATCAGCACTGAAAACTGCATAAACATATGTAAGAAAAGAGTACTATCCTGTTCTACTCCCTTAAAAATTGTCTATTTAATATCTATTTTCGTCCCAAGTAAAACAACTGTGCTGTCTGTTTTATGGGTTTATTTTTCAAAATATAAAAATGTGTGATTGAAAGTACACTTACACCGTAATCCTTCACGCCGCGATTCGGCGTCTTCCCGTAATTCCACAGCTTGATTTTTGATATTGTGATTGGTGAATCAAAAATGAAGTAAACCCTGCAAATCAATTCCAATTATGTGTATTAGTTGGCGTAGGCGGGAGTGAATTCAGATTGGCATTCTATATGACAATCAACATTTTTCACTGCTACCACTTTATTTGTAAAGTACCTCATGATTCTTTTATGTATGCAGCCTTATTTCGTTACAAAACTAATAGATTTCATATTGCCACAGTAAAACCGCAAATAAATGAAGAGTACATATTTTACATTGTATTGAAATATCTGTAGTGCTAATATCACGCGCATAGTACTTATTTTTGACAGTCTGAAATACCCAACACGTAATTGTGTCGGACGGTCTGGATACTCAAATCGTGATAGTGTTGTGTATTTCAGACCGTTGAAAATAATTACCGCACACGCGAGAATAGGATTGTAGGACTTCCTACAACTCACTCAGTAATTCCATTGAAAATTAATAAAAAAAATACAGAATTAAATTATATACGTAATTTATTTACTGTTTGTCATATTGACTATTATGCTCTAATCTTAGGGGTAGGGATACTTTTCATGTTGTAATACTGTAATATTTTATTGATAATCTTATAAAGCGGTATTCGACTTAATCTTCAATCAGATATACTTAAAATGTGTGAACATTATTTTCTAAAATCTGTACTTATTCAAAAGGCAGCAGTCGAGAATTTTCAATTGTTTTTCATTTTCAACCCTTTTTCTAACCTGTTGATGGTGATCGGTAAAACGGGTGCAAGCCACGCGTGTCGTCCGTCTCGTGTTGAATTGCATCCATCACACAAACGTGCCGGGGTGCGGGCGTCATTATCGACGCCCTCGAGTACATTCACACTTGCAGGATGTGCACAAACATCTATAAACAAAAGTGGATAGATACGCAATTTGCTCGACCTGTGTGACATTCACACTTTTAAAAAGTCTTCAGACTAACAATACAGCGGTACCCCGACTTATCGTCATTTACTTTTCAAAAAAATACTTCGACCGGGGAAAACAATGAATGCAAGGCTAGTCAGCACTCTTATTTGGTGGGACTTAAAAATCATTACTATAAATGTGGCAAAACGATGAATGCAAGAACGATAGATCGAGATTCCTCCGTATAGTGAAAAGATTATTTGTTATGAATATAATTATTGAAGTAATGAGTGGTGTAAGTTATCTCAGACATAAATAACAGCAGGGGGAATTTTTAATAGGATCACTATAAAATATAACAATGTAAGTAAGGCATAATGTATACATTAATATGTCTGCTGTTTTTGCTATTTTTGAAAACTTTTCTGTGCATCAATTACTCACCTTAACGCTTTATTCACTGCCTTTTTTGTAGTGCCACCCAGTGGCGGATTACCCTATAAAAAAGTGAGGCGCGCACTTGTGGCCTCCAAATCTTAGGGGCTTCAAATTAGCTCAAATGATAAATAATCCATTAATTTAAAATTCAGTTTTCTATATTAATTTTTACTTTAGTTATATTTAAGTTATCTGAAAAACAGGGCCTCTAAATTTTATGGCGCCTGGGGCCTCCCAAGGTTTTTTAACCCGCCACTGGTGCCACAGTTACTTTAAAACGTTTCAGCTCTCGAAGCTTGCGCATGACTCGGCGGTAACAATATAAAAGTGAAACAAACGGGAACTGTCTGATATTTCAGCCATTACAACGAGAAAGACGTTTACATACTCGAAGCTTGTTACTACATATAAAATTAAATTTGATAAACTTATTATTCCACATCTTAAGACGTACTATCGTAAGGTTATCCATCCATCGCAAATATCGTTACTTCCTTATAATCAATCATCTGACAATTCCTTTTGCATTAATTCTGCCTAAATATATATTAAAAAAGGGTTGATAAGTGTCACAAATCCTTACTAGTTTCTGTCACATGCACCCTGCTTCCGTTCGCATCCGTCAGCTCAATACCGTTGAGGCCTACGTAGTAAGGATCGCCCCAGGTTGAAAATATTATCACTTCAAATACGAATCCGCTCGGCGAGGAGTTTCTATCTTGCAATCTCAATATCGAATCGTTCATTAAAATCGCCGAACAAGACTCCCCGGAATGAATATTATTTTCCTCGGCGATTGAACACAGCAAAATTTCTTGCACAAAGTCATAATTGATATTTCCGGGAGCTCTTCTCAGTCTCACCGGTGTTCGATTTACGAGGCTATTTTCTAAATATATTTGTATATCTTTTCCTCCAGCGTACGATAGATCCAAGCTTCCGTTGTAGTTCCACACTCTTACACCTGCACGCATAGATAAACAGTTATCATTTTAATGAATTTTATATTTGAAAAATTCAATAACATTTTTTGTCACATTGTTGTAAAAAATGCCAATTATTGAAACATATGATATTATTGTAATAAAATTATTGTGAAATATATTTTCCAATACTGAGTAACGCACCAAAAGGAATGATGTAATTTAAATTGTTGTTTTTATGTTTTATTCCAATTAAACCGCAAAGAAAATAGATGGATTTAGGTAAAAAAATGTTTACATTGCAAAACTTATCTGCTGCTAATCATTCTAAAATACGATACCATTTCTACTAATTTGTGTTTACCTGTCACTTGAATTATATCTTCAAATATCATAACAACATGCACCGACGTCTGATTGGTGTAGCTGTTACACCACATTTCATCATAATCCATGGTGATGTTGATTCCGTTGAATAACTGATCGCACTCTGCCATTTGATGATTGCCTTCAACATTGATTTCTCCGTTGCACGATGTGTATGTAAAACATTTGATTATAGAATTCAAGCTATTGTCATCGTTAAAAACTTCAATTCCTAAAAAAAATAAAACAGTAATTAAAGTACAAACCGAGAAGTTTTCAGCGCGTATGTTTATAGTAATCGCAGGGTAAGAATTAACAAAAAAATCCATGATTAAATAGAATAAATGAAAGCTATTTTATAAAATACCTGCGAGACCGACGATATTTTTTTGTCCCCAATTCGATAGTATCACCAGTTCAATTTTTCTTGCAGCATATTGAACATTAGCAGTTTCAGCAGTCGCGTTGGAAAACATGGGAACGCTGTCATTTATATCATCGTTGGCGGTGAAGGGTCTTTCGTCGATGACTGTGTGATCATTTGAACTTTCTATGACTGATTTGAATGATTCGTCGTTCGTGTAAATTTTTTCTAATACGGACTCGCGTGTTGTGAAAAGAATAGTCTAGAAAAAATAAAACACAAAATAGTCCAATCTGATATGTGGGAGAATCATATGTTTTACATAAGATGTTAAATGCAAGGTAGACCTGCCTTATCAATAATTGACATTTTTATCATGTAATTAATACTTGAAATATATTTTACCAAAAAATTCAACGTCTACTTTTGCTAATCACTTAATTTCGGAAGGACACGTGTTCAATCAGGAACAAAGGATAAAAATGTTACACCCAAATACGGACAGTCATAAGCTTTTTTCCAGGAAATTTTAGAAATCAATAGGGCATAGCTGCATAGCCTTCCGATTTTAAATGAAATATTAAACCTACCGGGATCTCCACTTCTATACCCTATATAAATATAATCATAAAACCTTTGCCGACAAACAAATAAATATAATTCTTAAAACGACTCACTACTCAAATCTTTGGGCATTCCCACGAGCTTATCCTTTTCGCCAGCAATGGATTTAGACTCAGTGATACATTTATTTATTATATAAACACGAAACATTCATTTACTAAGCGTCAGTTCAAGTTCATCCGTGCACTTGAACGCCTGAAGATGCCGAAAGGCGAAACCCGGTTCGTTAGTGACAAAATCTGTGGGAGTGTACATAATTTGAACGATTCAAATTTAATATTGAAATTCCACCAAGCACGTTCAGTCGAAATCTTAAATTATAAAAAAGCATAACTCTTCAATGATACACTCAAAGTACAAAATTAAAATGAATATATATAATATGTAATAAAAGCAGCTGAGGAGAAAAAGGAAACAAACGTTTTTAAATCACTTTGTTCTACACTTGTTTGACTCCGGGCATAATGTTTAGGTATTTATGTCAAAATTAAACTTCTAATAGGCACCCGTAGCCCGAAATATGACCTCGTTTACAATGTGTACAAGTCAATTGTATCGAAATTTTGCATGTTATGAAGGCTTTTGCTAATAAAACTTAATAAAATGATCATTGATCATGATTCCGTTCAGACATCTTATTTGGAAGTTTGTCATAATAGATAAAAAAATAAAATTTTGTAAAAGTCAAAAGCGCTAACATCACCGAACGCCGTAGGCAGACCGCTCAGCTCTCCGGATGCTTGCGCTATTTCTCCATAAAATATTTGAACTTCATCAAAAAGGATTTGTATTAGTTTTACCCCTCGTGTTGTGTGAATACGAGATTTGTTGTAATTCTGGAAAATAAAAATTTCAAAAAGAATGGTGGTGAAACTTGCAGATTTAAAATACATTTTTGATTGATTGAATTGCTATTCACATTGTAGAACTCCATTGTAATAATATGAAAAAATATTATTGAGATTACACAAAAATTTGAGAAGTAATTATTTTTGATCAGCATGGATGAATAACATAACATAATAATATTAATATCATTTCTCACTACTGCAATTGGATTGGAGTATTTCTATAAAGTGGAACCACGCTCAAAGACTATCGACCCTACAAGTAAGCACACACAAGCAAACAAAATAGTTTTTCATAAATGAAATTAAAATTAAAGGGGCTTAAAATTTTTAACAAATAAAATTCAAACATACCCAAACTCTAAGCAATGCGAGCTGTTCATTTTGCTTGAAAAGCATGTTAATTGTGTACGGATTTCCAGGTGTTATTCTTGAGAGCCATGTGTGCTTATCGTCTCTCGTTCGCAATATGCCATTCAATATATTTTCAATGTGTCCGCATTCATGTTTGTTTTCACCTTCATTTTCAGTCCATAGCTGAAAGAAAAATATGGATTAGAATGATTTAAAACTGCTTTACGATAAAGAATGTTGAACTAGCGCTCAAACTATGATAAATAAACTCTAATGAGTTACTAATTTTTCAATGGTGTCACAAGTGAAAGAGAAATTTCAATCAAAGATCGCTTCATTTCATAATGAGATATGTGCACAGCAAGATTTATTCAATGTTTTTTTTTAATATCTTAAATTTATTAAGATCCATTTACTGGATTGTCTTAATCGCCCTTGATACTACTACATCAAGTGCGACATATTGTATTGGGGAGAACGGCTTATATGTATGTCTTTTCCGTTGCCTTTAATATTAGTCAAAAATGAATCGACTTACATTTTCTACTATAACAGGAATACCCTTTTCATTAAATATTTCAATTCCGTTTAATCCCACAAAATTATCATCACCCCATGTAGAAAAAATTTTCATCTCTAGCAGTCTTCCGTATGGTAATTCAGGTATAACAAAAATGCTCTGAGTTGGTTTTATAGTTTCTTTTTTATGCGCAATGCTTTTCTTAGCGTTTGTTTTGATAATTTTTGTGGAACTGTTTTTGACAACGCTGGTATGTTGAGACGACGGTTGTGATTTCTTTGGCTTGTCTGATACCGAAGTCGTATTCGGCTCCCGTTTCCTCACCGGTATTCTTCGATAACTCATTTTAACCGGAGATGATTTTCTCTGACAGCATTCAGGATCTTTAGAATCTAAAGTCTTTTTAGTATTTCTTTCAATACTGTTCGTTGTTTGAATGATATCATCGGACTTATTGAGCAATCGGTCATTTTTAAAACAAAACACTGGAAATACATGTTAATAAATATTAGCATTATGTGTAATTATACTTTTTTAAATCATTTATATGATAACACAATTAGGATTCTTTGGAACATACGTTTGGATGTTATCACATCATCATCATCCAAATATTGTAGAATGTCATCCATTGGGTTATCGAGTCCATTCCTGACATCGATTGCGCTATGTTCATCCTTTTTTTTCATCAAATTTGGATGACCATATTCATTATTAAAATCAAATGTGGCCTTTTGTTCCGTTTGATAATCACTTTCTAAAAAAACATTACAAATATCACAAATAAAACTATCCATTTCAATTTATTTAGCCATCTTTGACAGGTTTGTAAAATGTTCGAAACATTATAGCTATTTGTTTATTCTTTACGTTAATTTAAAAATTATCGAAAATGTATTAATCGATTAGGAAACTCAATATAACACTCAAAATGTATTCAATTTTTAATTTTATAAATAAGTTTCTTAGGGACTGGGCACACCCTTAACTATTCAAGAATCGAATAATGAAAATAGTATAAAAATGAATACATTTTTCCATAAATCATACTTTTAATACGACGTCTCTTCATTTGATCAGCTGATAAAGCCACATTTGCAGGTTGTGTTCGGGTAGTATTGGAAAGACCTGCTATGGAGCGCCTTCGATGCATAGGCCAAACAATATCGCTAAAATGATGAAAACAGAAATGACATACTTTTTTTTGTTTTTCAATTAACCAATTAATGCTTCATGTTTTGGTATGAAGATAAAATAAAATAAATATATTTTTTTTATTCATACTTATTATCTGACGGAAAAAGCTCCAAAATACTAGAAGTGTCATTTGTTGGTGATACAAATCCGCTGCTGTCATCATCACGTAGTTTGACGTGGCTAACATTTCTAAAATAATCAAAAGACAACAATCAGGTTAAGTTAGGTTATCAAAAAAAATATCGCAGATTACCAAAGTGGTCGTCTCAAAAGAGTAAATAATATGTGTGGATTTATTTTTGTTTTGACAAACAACTGACTGACAACTAATTATCACTGAGCACTTATTCTTAAAATACTCATCAGGAGTACAATGATTGAAAATATATCATTTCTATCTGGTAATTGCATTTTTATGTCACAAACAATTTTGCTTTACTTACTGTGTTATGTCTTCCATCCACGACGGAATGTAATTGGATGTTCTGGAAGTAGGCCGAAGAGTTGGTTCAGTTTCATATTTGTAATTTGATGTCATACTAATATTGTGTTTGTGATTTATTCAATTACTGTAAGCATTGCATTAATTCATTTAAAAAAAATGGAAGGTGATTTTTTTTAGAATAATATTTAGCTTGTAATATATTTTAAAAATGTTTATTTTAACAGTGATTTTATATGAATAAGAACAACAATGCTTTTTGAGAAGCTAAAATACTAAATTAATTGAAAGAGGACATGTTTGTCCTTGGTAACCATGGTAATGTATTACAACTTATGTTATAGATATACTATGCTGAATCTGATTTATTGTTTATTATAGATACAGTGTATGTGCATAAAAGTGTTATTTATTTTTAAAAAAATAATTTATTAGTTTGTAGTTAATATTGAACTAATATTGCTTTTCATTAATACAATAATTTAAAAATTGTAACCACAACATCTATACAAATTTAAATCATTTATTCTTTTTAGAATTTCAAGCTGTTGGGTATTAAAAATATTGAAATACCTAGTAACAAAGAATATTTGGTAAAAGTTTTTGTTTTAGTACAACATGAATTCAGAAACTAGTGCATTGCGTACATTGCAATTCTGCAATATTTACAACGCTTTGCAGACTACTATGATAAAAATTACAGATTTCATTAAATTTTGAGTCTTTAAATCAAGAAGTTTTTTTTATGTTGCATGGTTTTTATTAACGCTTTTAAAACAATCTTCAGCTATCCTAGCTACAATACTGGCTTCATAAAGAGTTTTTTCTACAAATTTCTTTTGTTGTGAATGGAAATTAATATTTGAAAATAATTGTACAATTTTGAGGGTGACCAGCTCAAAAATAAATTACCGAATGAGTTTCCATTATTTCACATCAAAAAGCAAAAGTTGTTATTAATCAAAATATAAATAAATCACACAACCCTTATTCTTTTTGTAATATTTTTTTATTTAATTCAAATAAAATAAAAGCGAGGAAAATTTAATTGTTTATGGAAATTATTTTTGAGGTAGCTGTGTTTGTTACACTGAAAATATGTCATTATTGTGTAAATTGCGTAAGAAAAAGATAATTGACAGCTGCCGGTGACACGTTGTTTTATTTATTTTTGATAAGATTTTTATAATCAAACATGAGTGAAGAGTCAGTTCGTTTAATTGTGTCTATCACAGAAAGGATAGAAAATGATTCTAAGATTATAGAAAACCAGCTTAAAATGTTACGAAGCGACGAATGCGACGATAACCTTAACGATCCGGTGGTAGATGCACTCAGCGCGGAAAACGTCAAGCTAAAGCATCGCCTCTCAATATTAAAATCCGCCTGCGCTGCTGAATCCAGCAAACGAATGAAGTATTCCCGAGATCCTAACAGCGCGCAAAGCGTCATGGGCGACTTGATTCAAGTGTTCACTGACGCAATCTCGAAGGCTTTTCCAGACATCCCCAATGCTCCCGTTGTCATATCACTGTCGGGTCAGAATTCTAAATTTGGTGATTACCAGTGCAACTCGGCCATGCCTATATCGCAACTGCTGAAAGCCAAAGGTGCTAAATCGAATCCGTGCGAAATTGCTGAGAAAATTAAAAGTAGTGTCTCGCCGTCTCCGTTTATCGAGAGCCTTTCTATCGCAGGAGCAGGATTTATTAATATATTCTTGAATCGCTCTCACGGAAAAGTGCTGCTTGCAAACATGCTGCGAGCCGGCGTGACGGCGCCTCCCGTAGACAAAGTCGACAGGGTAGTAGTGGACTTTTCGTCGCCGAACATTGCCAAAGAAATGCACGTTGGTCATCTCCGTTCCACCATCATCGGAGACAGCGTGTGTCGACTCTTAGAATTTTTAGGACATGATGTTTTACGTTTGAATCACGTCGGTGATTGGGGTACGCAATTCGGAATGCTCATCGCTCATCTGCAAGACAAATTCCCCAACTTCAAAACCGAATCTCCTCCTATATCTGACTTGCAAGCTTTTTATAAGGAATCAAAATCGCGTTTCGATGAAGATCCAGAATTCAAAAAAAGGGCCTACGCGTGCGTGGTTAAATTGCAAGCTTTCGAACCAGATTACACTCAAGCCTGGAAACTCATATGTGACGTTTCTCGAAATGAATTTCAGAAAGTTTACGACAGGTTGCAGATTAAAATCATAGAGAGGGGAGAGTCGTTCTATCAGAGCCGGATGGAGGGTATAGTGAAAGAGCTCAAAGACAAAAATTTCTTGGAAGAAGACGAAGGCCGCTGGATCATGTGGGGAAAAGAAAATATTCCCCTGACGATTGTCAAGTCTGACGGAGGCTTCACCTATGACACTTCAGACATGGCTTGCATTAAACAGAGGGTGGAAGAGGAGAAGGCCGATCGATTGATTTATATAACCGACTCCGGGCAATCTACACATTTTCAATGTATTCAATCGTGCGCCAGGCGCGTTGGAATTCTCACAAACCAGTCTATGGAACATGTCGGCTTCGGTGTAGTTCTAGGTGAAGATCGGAAAAAGTTTAAGACTAGGTCAGGAGATACTGTGAAGCTCACAGAGTTATTAGACGAAGGCTTGAAACGATCGTTAGATAAACTTGTGGAAAAAGAAAGGGACAAAGTTCTGACTCCTGAGGAATTAAAAGCGGCTCAGGAAGCCGTCGCGTATGGATGCATCAAGTATTCCGATCTGTCTTCTAATAAGATAAATGAATACGTATTTTCATTCGATAAAATGTTGGATGACAAAGGTAACACTGCCGTGTATCTATTGTACGCTTACACTCGAATCAGGTCAATAGCTAGGAATGCAGAAATTTCACCGGAAGACCTTCAGAAAGCGAAGGACACCCTTCAACCTTCGATGGACCACGAAAAAGAATGGAAGCTGGGGAAAGTCCTCTTGCGGTTCCCAGAACTTATTCTTAAAATCTCCAAAGATCTGAGTCTTCACACTCTGTGTGAATATTTATATGAAATATCAACCGCTTTCTCAGAGTTCTACTCTTCGTGTTATTGCATTGAAAAAGATTCGGCTGGAAATATCCTCAAAGTCAATATGGAAAGGATACTGCTCTGTGAAGTAACTGCTCAAGTGATGTCCCGTTGTTTTGATATCTTAGGGCTTAAACCAGTTTCAAAAATGTAACTTAACTTTCCCTTTATGACAGAGCTTCTTTTATAATGACAAATTTACATTATGTTTTTACAAACATTTAACCCATTGAGCCTGAATTCTGTCTTTTTTTGCATATCAAGAATATTTATAATTTAATACCAATGAGCAATTTGAGTATGTACACAGACT